>APFE030203864.1:0-26597 GCA_000404065.3 Pinus taeda
AATCCAGTATGGTTTTTATTTTCTCAGGATCTACCGCAATTCCGTCCTTTGAGATCACATGTCCTAGGTACTGGATTTCTTCTTTATAGAAATCACATTTGCTGAGTTTGGCGTACAATTGATGTTCCCGCAATGTTTGCAATACCATCCGAAGATGTTTCTCATGCTCCTCCTTGAAGCGAGAATAAATCAAGATATCATTAATAAAGATTAGTACAAACTTGTCTAAAAATTGATGAAATACACTGTTCATTAAACACATGAACGTGGCAGGTGCATTAGTCAAACCAAAAGGCAGTACTACAAATTCGTAGTGTCCATACCGGGTCCGAAAGGCTGTTTTTGCGATGTCTTCATCTTTAATTCTGATCTGATGGTATCCAGATCGTAGATCAATCTTAGAGAAAACTGTCGCTCCCTTGACTTGATCGAAAAGCTCATCGATTCGAGGTAAAGGGTGTTTGTTTTTAATGGTGAGCTTGTTTAGCTGCCAGTAATCAATACACATTCTAAGAGTTCCATCCTTCTTTCTTACGAATAACACCGGGGCTCCCCATGGAGATACACTGGGCCGAATATAATTCTTCTCCAGCAATTCCTGTAGCTGCATTTTCAATTCGGTCAACTCTGGTACACTCATTCTATAAGGGGCCCGCAAAACTGGAGCAGCTCCTGGTATCAACTCAATGGTAAAGTCTATATCCCTCTTTGGAGGTAATCTAGGAACTTCTTCTGGAAATACATCTGTGAACTCCTTTATGATAGGGAGATGTTCTAACGGGTTCCCTTTATTTTTAGTTTCTGCATAGCCTACCTGAATAGCATACACTTGGCATCTATTCTGGATGCATTTGGCCAGCTGAGATGCGGTGATTGGTCGGATCTGTACTGGTCGTTTAATTCCTTGCATTTCCTGTTCTATTCCAGCATCATCCTTGTACCGTATCATCTTCGTTTTACAGTTCACCAAAGCCCAATGCTTCTCTAGCCAGTCCATCCCAATTAAAACATCATAGGACCCGAGGGGCAATATATTCAGGTCTACCACTACTGGCTGTCCTGCTACCGTGATAGGGTAGCTTTTTACCTTCGCCATTACTCGTCTTTTGGTCCCTGTAGCTAGCTGTACCAGCCAAGGATTCCTGAATTTTTCAGGCTGTAATTTACACTGTTCAACTAACTTTGGACTAATATAACTTAAAGTAGCGCCAGGGTCTATTAGAACAGAGACGGAAAGGTTTAAAAGTTTACCTTCAAACTCTACCATGGTGGGCTGATATTCTGCTTGGCGGTCGTCCAAAGCTGCGTTAATTCTTGGCATACCCCGTCCCACGTCACCCACGGTTGATGCCTCATGAATCTGGGATATCTGGTTAGCTCCCTTCCTTTGCGGACAATTCTTGACATAGTGCGGTCCACCACAGCCCCAGCACTGCACTGGAGGTCTGTTTGATCCCTCAGCATCCATCTTGGCGGGCTGCTCACTCATTCTGGTTTCACCGATGGATTTGGCTCTGAATGCATTCCTTGGTGCTGCTCTATTGTTCTGATTCTTGTTGCTACCTTTGATTCCACTGCTTCGACTTCCTTTATAATTTCCAACAGTTTTACTGTTCTTTTTCTCACTCCATTTTCTGTTGGTACTATCCCCTTTCTGCTTACTCTGCTGATAGCAGATTCTGGCTTTGCGAATCGTCTCATCCATTGATTTAGGATTGTCAAATTCAATCCTTTCTCTCATATACATGGGTAGGCTGCTAACAAACCGCTGCACCTTGGCTTTTTCTTCTTTAAGGTAGGGTACATAGCGAAGCAGAGATGTGAAACGATTGATGAACTCATCCATGGTCTGCTGGCCCAATCGCAGATCATGGAATTATTTTACCTTCTCATCATAAAATCGTTCTGTCAAGTATCTCTCCTTAAAATACTTCTGGAATTTTTCCCAGGTTATAGTTCGTTCAGTTACTCCTTTAACAATTTTTACCTCCTCCCACCACAGTGTCGCCTTCCCTTGTAACTGGAAGATGGCCAAACGTGCCTTCAAGTTATGGTCATACTCATACAGCTGGAAGTATTTATTCATGTTGATTAGCCATGCCTCAGCTACTTCCTCTTGTTCCCCATCATAATGTGGAGGTTTAATCTTTCGAAATTCCCCTTGCGACTCCACTTTTTGACGCTTTGAGGTCTGCTGTTCTGAGGCATTAGCAGATTGATCCTCTTCTTCTTCAGGGATTTCAGATTCTGCGTGATAGCGTTCTTCCTCTGTTATTCTCTGCTGCTCTGCGCTGGGGTTAGCTAGTGGTGGGTTCTGTTTGTCAGACAGGCTTTTTAATATTCTCTCCTGCTCCATGGTCAATCGTGCATTATCTGCCCGGAGCCGAGCCATTTCATTTTTCAATTCTTGAACGGTTTCTAGTATGGCCAGATTCGTGCTACGGGTCTCCTCACCCAGCTGCACCCACAACTCTGCATTGTCTCCAAAATTTGCTGCAGGCCCCAAATTGGCTGCAGGCCTGTGTTGTGCGCCGCCCGACCCCTGCATGCTAATCACTTGTGATACCTCTGTTGCTCTTTTCCTGCTTCTTGACTAGCCTGGTCTGATCATGAAACAGATAGTATTGTGAGCTTCCTGCACATTTGTTTTTTTTTATTGTTAATGTCATTATGATCTTCTCGTCATTCACATCCCAGAGGCCACAGTATGGATAACTTGGCTCTGATACCAATTGTCACATACCTATACGAATATAACTACACATGTAAAAAAAATTTATGGTATAATATAAATATCAACAGCAGTTACATATAGGTATATTTCCGCACTTGTTATGCGTAGGTTTCCACTATTCTTTAATTAATATATTTGGACATTAATTTGGCTGCCACAACCATGTATTCGGCCTAACCCAAAGGCAATTACACTATGGCGGCAGGTATAGTTTTCCATAACCTATGGACCGGTGATAACATGGCTGTGATCATCAACCTTATCATTTTAATGTTTCATATCTGTGTTGACTTTGGGATCTGGCAATCCCAACGTAGGACATTTGGCAGCAATGTGGAGTCTCCCCTGTCCGGTTCATGTGACGGTGGCATGGTCACGGCACTTGGGCTTTCCCGCGCCTTCCTCCTTGATTACATCGCCCTCATCGACGGTGGGCATGAACTGTGAGAGATCAAAGGTTAATACTACGCCACGTCTCTGCCTCTGGCAGGTAGGGTATATACAGATCTTTTTCCGGTTTATTCGCGATTGTTCTTTTGCTCCGCGTTCATCAGCTTCCTCTGCCCTCACGGCAAAGGGTTTACTGTGCCATTGCGCTCCGAGGCCACTGCAACTTCGAGTTCTTACCCTCTTACAGCAAGATTTCTCCACATGGAGTCTCAGTCTGGACCTAGCCAGGTAAATGTTCACAGTTTAAGGATTTGTTTTTCGATTTGGTGTTTTAATGATCTCGGATTAACGCCTGATCTTTTACTTGCCAGGTATGAGCAATTTCTCTTGCTTCGATGGATCTGGAAGAGCCCTGCCATCAAGGACCGCCGAACTTCCAGGTATTTAACTGATATCAGGGTTTGGTTTTTATGACTGTTGCATCGTTATCCCTCTCGGTTTGTCAGAGGGTTTTGCTCTAGTTTAAGGATGAGACCCCAACCTGAACATATCTAGTTGGCCGCAGGTATACAAAGACCTGGTCTCGTTCCGGCTATATAGTCTTGGGATATTTACGGCATCATCTCTCATATGAAGATCTGGGTTACTACCCTGCCTTCTGTAGCTTTAGGTTCTATCTGTTTTACTTAAACCGATGTATAATCCTCAATATGCTGGTGGCTACGGCCGTGAGTTTAAATGTTTTGCAGTATTCGGTTTACTGAACTATGAACCTCTGCGAATCTCGGTTTATGGATTTCCATACTTCTGTATATATTTATATGTTGTTAATTTTTCCTCGGATACGAGTTGAATATAGCCTGTTTTATATTACACAGGTTTGATGGTTGCTCCGTTGCATATATTTGATTTCTGGTTTCAATCTGGTTACTCGCATGTATGTTGGGTTGCACCTGTTAAGGGTTTGTACTTATACCTAGGATTTGCTCATGCACCCTGGCAGCATGCGGTCACACCTGCATCTAACCCTATAGATGTATGGGTGACCTGCGATACCTTCCGAGGTTGGAAACCCTTATGGCTGTAACTTGTTTAATGGTTATTGTCTATTTCGGAATTCCTCATTTTCTTGTTTACATACTGTCAATGTAACTGTATCTTATTTCTTTGCTTATCTAAGCGTTATTTTCCACAGTTCTTATAGAATAATACCGTCATTATGGCAATACTCAATGTAATCGAGTTCTGTTACTTCTGAATGTACTTCGATGTCTATATTTGGCGTTTACATTGTCTCAGAAGACGACTGTCGATGTTTGACATGAATCGTGTCTCTTTTATGGATGTTGCACGCATTATAACTCTATTCCCTACATGGTCTTTAATTATTACTATGTTTAAGATGCCGTTGCTACGGCTTGCTAGAACCCTCATGGGCTAGCTGAATCGATTTTCCAGTTTTCAATGTTTAATATTGTTCGTCCTTGGTCATATAAGATTCACGTTCGTCTTTAATATTCAGTGGCTGTTAAGGAAGGTATTCGCTCATTTGAGCCATATAGGTTTGAGCCTTATCTGTTTAATTGGAGTATGGCTATGAACTCCTCATCGCTTCAGATATAACTGTTTCTTGGAATCCATCCTTAATACAGAACCGGGCTATCAATTATTTCTACAGACTGTTCTGTCTTCGTCTTTCTTTATAGTTACTAGTTGACAGTCCCTAAATTGCTAGTCCTCTGAGTTCTACAGCACTCTAAATATATCATTTCTTACATGCAGAAACATATATGCTTCTTGTTTACAGATACTGTAATATATTCTTCTAGTTTACCGATAGCGGTAATCTTTATGTATTTGGTTCATAGTTTACTATCTAGGCTGGCTCAGCCTATCTATTGTCACACAATGTTCACTTAGGTCTAAGTAATTACAGCTGTCCAATACTCATTCTGGTTCTGTCTTTGCTTCTGTTTAGATAGTATTACTTATACTCTACTTACTATCTGTAGCTATAGTAAACTGACAGTAACAACTACCTTTACCATTTACACAGACAGTCTTGGAAACATAAGGGTCAGATACTTACCTGATCTGCTCGGATAGGTGAGTCTGGTTCAGTCTCCTGTCTAGATCCGTGTAAAGCTTGATATCCTCCCAACCATGAGATTAGTCTCACAAGACCTGAATCTCCCCCCAAGCTTCTGCTTACCGGATCACTATCCTCAGTAAGCCAGCACTGTGTGCTTGACTATCTGGTCCTTACCAGACTCAGTCACCAATCCGTTTTTCCTTCTTTCTGTTCCTCTCTTTTTGTCTGTCTCTACAGCACAAAAAAGGAAAACCATTCACCCCTTCCTTTTTCCTGGAAATCTTTCCAGTTAAGGGAGATGGTTATTTTCAGTTCTAATAACTGTTTTCCCTTTTGGGAAGCTCAATGCTCTTGAGTAATTCTTTAAACACTGCTTTAATGCATAATTCAAATCAACAAATTACTCTTTAAAAGAAAATAAGTTCTCAATATTGTTCAGTTTTTATTGCAGTAACTTTTTAAAAAATTACATTTACGGGGTCATCACAACTATTATATCTAAAGATGTGAGATTCATATAACATAAATAATATTATTGCAAACTCACATAGATCCATCTTAACTAAAGATCCCTCCGATTGTAACTTGAAAATTCACACTTCTTGGGATCTCAAAATTAAAAAAACTCTAAACTTATGATTCAAAAAGTAAAAGTAAAATTTGTAACTTTTCAAACACTGAACTTTAAGGTAATTATAACTTGAAAATTCACAGTTCTTAGGATCTCAAAATTAAAAAAAAAAAAAACTCGAAACTTATGATTTAAAAAGTTAAAATAAAAATTATAACTTTTCTGAACTTTAAAATAACTATAAAAAAAAATGATCTGAAAATTAAATCATTTAATTAAAATTTATCCTAAATAAATACTATTTATTAAAAAATATATTTAATTTTAAGTTAGAAAATAGTTAACCGAAAAACAAATATGGAATTTAAAACTTAAAATGATTACTTCTGTTTAAAAACAAATTTGGATTTAATAATTTAAAAATGATTATTTATGTTTTATAATAAATATAATATATATAAAATATATATATATATTATATATCTATTTAACGTTTCCAGAAAAATAAAGAAAAAATATAATATAGAAATTAATATTTTAACATTTTATAATAAATACTTAACATTAAATTAAAAATGTATTTTATTAATTTATAATAAAAATAATTAACCCAAACAAATTTAAAAATTCAATTTAAAAGCTAGTCCTAAATTTTAGGAATACTTTTTAAAAATTAAACATAAATTAATGTTTTAATCATTATAATAAATAAAATATTAAATTAAAAAAAAAATATAATTGAAATTTTTTTATTAATAAATTTTTAAAATGAAATTTTTATGAAAATAAAGTTAAACTATTTAATAATAAAAATAAATAATAGTTCTTTAATTACTCAATAGTTTTAATCAACAAAAAACACTGCAATTCTTTAAACAGTGAATAGGTTCTATCAAGAATCCGTGCATCACTTCTTTCATAAATAAAATGCAAATGGGCTGCAATTCTTTTAGGGCTTCTTAATTCCCATCAAGAAAATGTAATTCAAAATTTTACCAAGATTTGCAAGAAAAATGCAATAAAGACAAACCTCGCGCTAATTGAGCGAAGAGGATGGGAAAGTATACGAAGAGTATATAAAACAGAAAAGCAATGCCTATAACCATTAAATTTTTTCAATGAAATTAACCTTAAAATTATTTCTACCATCTTTATTTTCTGTATTTACCTTGAACTTTGAACTTCTCTATATTAAATGATTTCTACCATCTTTACTTTCCATATTCACCTTGAGCTTTGAGCATATTAAAGGCATGCACAACCATTCGGTGTTGTTAAGACCACTGTTCACCATTAACAACAAACACACTTCTCACATGCTTGGAAGATAGAAACTGCCGGATCAATTCTGCATCAGTCAAAACAATTCTCACTTCGTAACCAAATCAGATCACAAACTTCTCACCTGCAAAAAGCAATTGAATTTCAAATCTATAATTGCAACAAAAAAATAAAAAAACAACCCATGAGCAACATATACCATAAAAATTACTTGTGACAGTGCCACTCAACCATACAAGGGAAATCTCTCTTTCTGAAATCGTGATGTACAAAGGCCATGTTTGTGCGCAGCTCCTTATCATGCTCACAATATCAATAGATTGGCGATCATAAAGCATGGGGCAAGGCCTTTGAATCCCTGATTTTCAGCGCTCCATGGAGAGCCCTCGCAATATCCAATATATTGTCGATCATAAACCGTGGGGCAAGGCCTTTGATTGCCGATCATAAACAGTGGGGCAAGGCCTTTGAATCCCTAGTTTTTCAGCCCTCCATGGAGAGCCCATGACATTGACAAGTATTTGAGGAAGAAACGTTGCAGGAAAGGTGATATTCCTGCAAGAAATAATGTGAAATAGTGTTGCAAAAAACGAGATATTCCGGCAAGAAATAGTGTGGACACCAGAGCATTAACTAATTGTAATGGATTCAACAGATTCATATCGGTTTTTCTAATCTGATGACAGTCACCATTTTGATCGTCTAACATCAGAATCAAAGGATGAAAAAGTTACAGCTGGCATGGGAGGGGAGTTCGTTTCAAAGGGAACGCCTTACGGTGTAATTTTTTTACACAAATAATTATACAAATCACAACTCCACATTCCTCATTAACCATTAGATATAATGTTCATTAGTACATAAAGTAAATCTCAATAGAGGACAGTAAGTTGCATAATCATTGTCAACCACTGTTTTAGTACATTAACATAAATTGTCTAATGAACCTTGCGTTCATTTCATGATTTCCTTAACCATATTAATTATTCACATACTTGACTACAACAAATAAGGAATCAACATCATCAAGGATTCAACATCATCAAACTGACACAATAAGCAATCACATCATTGAACACCGATATACCCTGGAAACCTCGTAGGGTGAAAATTAACAAATGTTTAATCTTATTATTAAACTCTAGTGAGGGTTTTCACCCCTCACTCAATGGCTTATAATGGATTCCATCCCTTATCCATTGTTATTAATTATTACACTGAAATATCATTAAAATGTCACATAACTAGCTAAAAACTATTACATTTTCCATGAAACCCTTTACCTACATATCACCACTCTCTACATCCTTGTGGCATGATTGTTCTATCGATGTACGATTTTGCAACTCGTACTCATGAGTGTGGATTGTTAGTTCTTCACCTACCAAAATGTTAAACATCATTTTTCTTTGGCACAAATCGTCGTCATTTCCTGTCATTGTTGTCGTCAACAAGCTTTGGCAACAAGATTAGTTACAATATTAATCAATCGATAATCAGTCTCTAAAAGTGATATTTTGACATCTACTCATGTGCATGAGTTGTAAATATATATCACAACATGCTTCTTCTAATAACATTGTGCAAAAACAGTTATCAAGCATGTCGTAATAAACAACTAGTTCATTTATTCAAGTACATATTTGTTTTACTTTCCACAATTCTTATTCACATTAATGCATAATTCTCTTCAAAAGATCTAACCCAACAGTTCTACAGATCCATGTTCCTCTTTACATTATATAACACAATATTTATATCTTCATACATGTAATAAACTATTGTTTCTATGCTTTTGCATATGGTTCTTTTCATATAGTTATTTTTCAAGAACCCATCATAGTTTCTCTATCTTTTATGTACAAAGCTATTATGCATTTCTTTCCATGAAAATATCATAACAAAGTCCTCATGCATTTGTTTCAACAAAGTACCATAATCAACCTTTCTTTTGCGCATAAGAACTAAGATAATAATAACGGTAACTGTTTATGCATTAAACCATGCAAATAAATCGAACTACCCAATATGCAACAACCAAATCCTTTACCTTTTACTCACCAAAACATGTAACTTTTGCAAACCCTTGCAAAGGGATTAACACCATTAACTTATCTTTCATGCATAAAGGTATATATTCTTTCCAAAGAAGGCTCCTATGACTTATCATTGTGCGTTTTGTCTATGAATAGGTTATTATATTTTCTCATAACTAAGTATTGTTTTACAAGAAAACTCTCTACCCATGAGAATATTTCACAAATTACCCTCTTTAATCAATATTCACTTCTAGGAAAATGACTACGAAATCCATTTTTAAGAAAGGAGAATTCATCCTATCTTTTCTTAGATAAACACATATGCATGTTATATAAAGACAATAAATGTTACTTATCTTTTAATGTTGCAAATATATATAGTAACCATCTTTTCCCATATATAGGAATAACAACCTTTAACTACATGTAGTAATATAATTTCTCTACCAAGAAAATATATATACAACAATCAATATTTATCTACATTCGGTAATATATTTTCTTTACAAGAGGAATATATAATATTTATCTACATGTACTAATATATTTTTATTTTCCAAGAAAATATAAAACAACAATCTTCTCAAGAACTTTAGATGTCTCATACATCTCTTCTCAAGAGGATATCTTGGGTACTTAGCAAGAACCTTGTGTAATTTATTCCAAAGAATAATGAAGCTACTTAGCTTTTAACACTCCCAAGAAATCACAAAACTACTTATCTTTTACTGTGCTATGTGCATAAACTAAGCAACAAATATTTCCAAGAGGACTTATATCCGTGCAATATTTTAATACATGGAAACTTGCAATTCCTAGCAATCATAACCAAACTATACTTTGTGCATCAAAATAAAGAATTTACTTTAAAGAACATGGAAATTATTAACCATGTCTTTCTGTGCACATAAACAAAGAATATTTCAAGAGATTAACTTATCTTTTTCAGTTGTACCACAACAATCCATCAAAAATAAAACAATGTTGTCCATTATGGAGAACTTAGTGATCCGAGGTCCAAGACCATGTGATAACTAATAGACCTGGGCTGGAAAAGAAACAAGAGCAAGACCGAGGATCTCCTCAAGTGGCTGAATCATCAGAGGCAACCTTCAAACCTCACGCTCACCTAGATTACCTTTATTCTCTCTACGCAGGTGAGCGATGAAGAAACAAGTGTAATGACGTGTGCGGTGTGTGCGCATAATCCTCATTATACTACTGAAACTCCATTGTTGAACTGTGACTATTTAGTCGCTGGACTGAGAAGGAAGTAACCCTTGGAAAAACCAATTTCTCGTAACATATGGCCATTTATCGAGCTTCGATGCAACCTTAGGTTTCAAATACTGGAGCGTGGAAGATAAAATTGGAAGGGTAACACAGTATACCTGCGATCTCGTTGTCGAGTGGTTATAAAATGCCCCCTCCAACAAATGAGACCGAGGAAGGAAAGAGGATCAACCCCGAGATCCCCTTTTCTTTCTTGATTTCATCCTTATTTAGTTTTCACGGAAATCAAGAATTAGTTTTGTAACTGATGCGTAACTTTAAAATTACTATTCATAATTGTTTGATTTTATGCAGAGTTATTTTAGAGATGTTACATACTCCCCCCCCTTAACAAGAACAACGTCCTTGGTGTTCATCTCGCTAGAACCTTAGATTTTACTCATGATATAACCATCTAAACCATACAAAAAGTAATCCTTCCTCTTTAAAATCAAAGATTTCATTCCAAGAAATGACAATAAACCAAATAGTAATGTTATAACATAAGAAAAATCAATAGTCATAAGCATTTATAACTGCAAAAATATGCAAGTTCTAATTTCCATCACTTTGCCCTTATTCAAATTCATAATATACAAAGACAAATCTCTATATCAACTTACCATTACTTACCAATTACTCTTGAAAATCATGAGCACTTTCACGTAAGCATTTTAATAGTGATTGAACAACCCATCAACACTCCATGGTAAGTAACTTGTAATGTATGACTAACAAATTCAATCGCATTAGTCACAATATTTTGAGTCAAATGAAATACTTTTAACTATCAATCAATTGTGCAATGTTAGATGATTTTTAAATCACAGTACTTTTACAATTACTTAAAGGGCACTAACACTAATCATCAAAATGATAAATCACTGCTCCACATGCACACTGAATTAATTCTCACTAAAGACATCCACAAAGTACTTCTAAAAGCACCAAAAGAGCACCTAGCTCTCTAATCATCAAAACAGTGAATCACTGCATCAAGTGAAAATTGCCTTAGCCTTTACTAAGACATTTACAAGATTGGTAATACAATAAAGGAACTAAAATTCCAATAACTCCTTATTGAGCACTAAAATCCTTTCGTGTTAAAATGTGCATGACATTTTTTTACACAACTATATATAAAATTCATTTTTAACATAACATATCGCTGATTAGTTAATTTCTTTAGCTTTGAGAACCACAATAAGCTAAAAAATTCTCCTCCCAACCCATGGGAACTGGTTTTCACAACCAGATCGAGTCATTTTCATATCCAGTCAGTTTCTTTGATAGAGACCTTACCAGGTCTAACATAGAATTCCACTGGCTAACCAGCTCAAGAATTCCAATGAACACATAGGGTCCAATATAATATTCCTCTTGGCAGCGTCCTGCCTATTCCTCTGACAATGTCCCGTCTATAAGGAATTTTTGGGCCTCCTGCAACAGGATCCAAATCAACAAAGTTGCCTCAGCATTTACCCTCTTCACCATCTTGGCAAACTCTTTTCCGTTACTGAGATAATTTATCTCTAAGGAGAGGAAATCGAGGTAGGCAAGTACCATTAACCCGTCTGGGCAGGTAACTGCCATCAACCTAAGGCATTCTAGCCTTTCACAACTATCTGCAACTATCTGGCATGAAAAATTTCTCTTTTATCACTCTTCTCCAAAGCAATTTACATAATGAACCATGTGATCATTATCATTACAAAATAAACATGCATGTACACCATGCATTCACACTTAACCCTCAACATGGGTCCACAACATCTAGATTGATAGGAAACATAACTAACATACATGTTGTATGCATTCTGATTTTCCAAATAACACAATCATGCATATCATATAAAATTATTCTTTCTCATTTATGATTGCAATTCTCATTGCAACATTTTTCATGATGAGTTTTCTTGTTTCCATTAAGCTACCACTACTTAATCCCATTCGCAACGTTAGTTATAAATATGAATCATTTAACAAGTATTCACTTTCCAAATCATTTTATTTTTATGCATACAATTTTGTCATGCATAAAAGTATATGCAAATATTCATTAATGTGTAAATGTCAATAATAGTTGAGTTAACAATCTAAACATTTCCAATTTCCATAGTGTATTGCCATCAATAGACCGATACATGATGTAACTACCACATTCACTTGTTTACGGATTGTAATAATCTTAAATCCAATTCAACTAATGCATATAAGTTCTATTAGTTAGTAATACAACACTAACCAATCAAACTACTAACCATCTTAATGCATCCATGACAAGACTTAATAAAAAATTAGTTATTACAGTCAAGTCTCATTACTCGACTCATTGTTTATTTTCAATATCCAAAGGGATTCTTACAATGTCTTTTTTAAACACTATATCGTCATATTCAAGGACATTCCCCGTATTTTACATTCATTCATTGACTCATTAAAATTAGTTCATTGTAACTTCAATCATGTTCATTAAATGCATCATTATTATTGTCATATTTGCAAAGAAAAAGTTGGTAGTTGATTGTCACTTTCCTTAATGAGTGTTCAATATTGTTCATAAATGTAACAAAAGTTTTATTGTCTTCTATCCTGATCAAGAATCCAATGTCATGAACATAATTTTGCAGCAAACTTTATTACTTACTACGCAAAGCAGTTATAAACATGAATCACACATATCATGTCAAAAGTAGTGTACTACATAAATCAATATGTAGATTGTTAAACTCATACATGAGTTAATAACCACTAGTGGCATACCTTAATTTCTTTTCCGCCTACCAATTCCCAAAGGCATCAGTGCCGCAACATTTAGCTTTGATTCAACGGGTTCATACCGGATCTTCCAATATGATGACAATCACTATTTTCATCGTCTAACATCGACATCAAAGGATGACAAAATTACAACTGGCATGGGTGGGGAGTTTGTTTCAGAGGAAACGCCTTACGACGTAATTATAATATATTTTTTAAATGAAAATATTTAGTTTAAATAAAAGTGATTTATTTAATTGATGTGATATTTTTTCCATTTCTTCAAAGTTAACGTTGTTAATAATTTTTTTACTATGCTTTACCTTTCTTTAATAATGGGTAAACATTCTCCCCATTTTTATTTGAAACAATAAGTAAACACTCCTCACTCTTGATTTGAAGGAGTACCTATTAAAAATATGATATACATTTATAGTTTAGAAAATTTTCACATTATTGAATTGTTTATTTTACATATATTTGTTTTGTATGTTGAATGGAGAAATTATAAAAACAAAATAAATAAAAATAAGATAAATATTATATATATATATATATTATATATATAATATATATTAATATATATATATATAATAGGTTAGAGTGTGTCTTTAAAATTTATAGTCTATCAAAGAGGATAAATAATATTGTATCTTTTTTTTCAAAAACATTAAAAATAAATAAATAACAAACTTAATTTTAATTCAGATATTAAAAATTAATTAAAGACACCTTTTGTGTAAAAATTAGATTCATGTGAGGTAGCTCCCCACCCACCAATTTCCTAGGGATTTGAGATTATTCCAATTCTAATAAGTTCCTCCATGACAGGTTCTTGATTATTATTTATAACATTCATTTATATATAAGCAAAATGGTCCATTTTACAATAAGATGTGTAATTCTTGTTTTTCCTTAAGTTAAAGTTGACCCATGTCAAAACAACAAACTGACAAATGTCAAATGGAGATGAAAAATCTCATATATCAATTTAATACCTAATTTAGTCATAATCTTAAAATTAAATTATCATTATTATTATTATTATTAAATTAAGGACACCTTCTGTGTAAAAATTAGATTCATGCCAAGTGGCTCCCCACCCACCAATTTCCTCGGGATTTGAGATTATTTCAATTCTAATAAGTTCCTCCATGATAAGTTCCTCATTATTATCTATAACATTCATTTATATATAAGCAAATTTTATTTAGCAAAATGGTCCATTTTACAATAAGATGTGTAATTCATTTTTTACCTTAAGTTAAAGTTCACCCATGTCAAAACAACACACAAAAAAATGTCAAATGGAGATGAAAAAGGTAAACAATGTCTAGCTTAAAAAAAGGGACATTCTGTGTAAATATATACCTTTATAAACTTTAAATGAATAAATATCATATATCAATTTAATATTTAATTTAGCCATAATATTAAAATTAAATTGTCATTATTATTATTATTATTTTTAAAAACCATTAAGAAGTAAATAAATAACAAACTTAATTTTAATTCAAATATTAAAAATTAATTAAGGAAACCTTCTGTGTAAAAATTATATTCATGCCACATGGCTCCCCACCCACCAATTTCCTAGGAATTTGAGAAATAAGCTTTGTTACAATACCTTGGGCCAATACGATGGCTTATCAATACACATGCCCAAAAAACCATAACCCACTTCATATGACAATTGTTCATATGACAATTTTTGTAATTTATTAATTTAATTAAAATGGAAAGAGGGTCATAACTACTTTAGAGAAAAATATGAACCTTTGAATTTTGTATACTACTAAGAATATTCCAAAATATTTCGTGAATGTTAAATCCCTAATATCCACCTAATAAATATTGATTATTAAACTAAAATTATTTAAGCCCTACTCCAAAATATACATCCCTATCAACATAATTAAATATGTTTTTTTTCTCATTTATTACGCTAATACACTAGCACAACCATATGAATTAAATGGATAATAAACATGGATCGACATCAAAACACTTATCTCATAATACATCTCACATTGAAAAATTTAAAAAAATCATAAAATTTAATTAAAGTATAAATTTATGATTATTACTATTATTAGTATTAAAAGAATTAATGTGTGAATTAAGCATATATATATTTATAATAACATGTAATAAGATTATTAACCATGGACATTCAACCCCACTTTCCCATGGAGATTCTTAACCTATAAATATACTTTGCTACAATATGATGGCTTAATAATACCATGTCCCTAATAAAACCATGACACATGTTCATATGGAGATTTTTAAGTTGATAGGCATATCTATTTTAGAATAAGTCTTCCATAATTTTTTTCCAATTTAGTTTGACATTACTTCAAAATTGAAAAATACAACTGAAAGAGAGGTTGTTTATCCAAAGTTCATCATAGTTTGTCTCAATTTACCACAAGGGAAACCAGATAGATTGATCGCTTATGGAGGAGTAAGTCTAACCAAAATAATACCACTTTATGTGTATTAACAAGCCTCTCATCTACTAAACTACATATAAAAGAAAAGCAATTACTACAAGAAATAACATAAGATCACAAATTTAAAAAAGTCACAAGAGATGGATCCTGGGGATTGGTGCTTGGTAGAGTTGAGGGCTTAAGGTCACAGTAGAGGTGGCTCTCTTAGTGGGCTAGCTATGAATCTAGGCTTGCTAGGCACAAACATTGGTAATGTTGGACCCTCTTGATTTCATTTTGGGTAGAAATTATGTCATTCCAGTCCTCATGCTTCTGTTTCAAGACCCTTCCTAGAAAGGTTTTTATATGCCAATGAAGGGTTATGGAGTTTAGGTATTGGCTCCTTTTTCTCTTGGTGTGACTATGGTCGAGAACCTAGTGGGCTACCTCCAAGATTTCAGAATCTGAGAAAACATGAACACCATTGGTGGTGAGGAGCTCGAGCTGGATATTCGAGATTGATACTCCTTGCATGATTGATCAGGTGAAGGAGTCATTACGAGGTATCTTAGATTGGTTTACAGCTCCTAAGGGTACATACATCAGGTGTTTTTGTTTTCATATATCCCCTCATCTCATGCTGCAATATATGACCAATAAGGTGGTCATGCATGAAGTAGAAAATCAGTTGGACAAGGGATTGTCAGGAATTCTTCACAGAAGGAAGAAAGCCCCTTGGCCCACCTTCCCCTTAAGGATCAGACTATATGAACTGCATTGCTAACACTTTGCCATGAAATAATTTGTAACACCCTCTTCCAACATTTACCCAAGTTAACTTGTTCACTAGGGTAAACATGTGATTAGAGGCTACTATGATCTGATTCAACTCCCCATGTATAGTTAAGGAAGTTTAACCGACACAACATAACCAATTCGACCTTCTACATAGGCTACAGAACGTCCAGGATCCAACCAACCTTTCCACGTGACCAACCCCTAAGGAAACTTAGCATTTTACTAACCTAGGGCCTCAGTTTCTCCCATGAAATGGGCATGCATGCAACTAGGACCCTCCAGCCACTCCCACAAAAAGGGAATGCAATCGACTGGGGAATTTTTTAGCGAAAATGGAGCCAACAACCCTAGATTATGTGCACCTTTTCAAGGCTAGGACTCATGTCACTACCTAGAACTCCATGAAACCTTTAGGAATGTAAACTAATAGTGAAACAATGATACTAATGCAAATACTTGAACAAATACTAGAATGGACCCCTACTAGCCATGACAGGCATTTCGTCAAACGTGTCACAAATATGCATTCTATAAGTCATAACAACAGATCTGAGCATAAGGGTGTCATACTAATTTGAGAATCACTAAGAAGCATTGATGCATTATCACATTAGCTGCATTATTATATATTAGGTCATATATTCGTTAATCATTTATTTAAAAATCAAAACATGATGAGAGCCATGCATAATCATTGTCATAAAACATGCTCATAACCAACATATAACAACCAAAGTAAAATGGATATAACAACCATAAAATCCACATATAAATAAGTATATTTACCCATCAAATACAAGAGGAAATAATATATTATTAAAATATGAAAAATTCAACCAAGTCTGAGACTTCCACGAACCACCCGACCATAAACTAAGCTGAAACAAATCTCTCTTTCATCTAGTCACCTCTGTGCCATATTCCAAGAATGAATGTTGGATCTCAGAAAACAAATCTAACAAAAATGAACCAGGGATTCCATAGGCCAAACCACCTCAACCCTCAACTAGTGATTAAACCTCATGGTCAGACATGACTAACCATCACCAGATCAGTCTCTACCTAAGTTGTCCAAGGCTACAAAGTGTTTGTTCCAACTAAACCTTCTAGGACTAGTAACTCAACCCACAACTGTTGTCGGGATCTAGAGTGTTTGTCCAACCAAGGCTTTAGGACTAGTAAATAAACACACCAAGTGCTCTAGAGAATTTTTCTAACCAAGGCTCCAAGACTAGTAACTCAACCCAAATTGTTATAGGGCTTCAAGAGCGTTTGTCCAACCAAGGCTCTATGAACTAATAACTCAACCTACAACCAAAGGAATATGAGAGCCAACGATAAAACAAAAGTAAAACCCACAACACCATGGCTATCCTGGAAATGGCATGTCTAAGAAAATTTGTTGTCAATCCAGGAAATCTCCCATGCCACTAACAGATCATGACCAAGAAAACACATGCATGTGCCATGCATTATAAACTAGCAAGCAAATCATACATGCAACTCAATACCCGCAAATCATGCCACTGTATTCGTTGATCCCATTGTTTCCTTGCACTTTCCTTCTCTTCCATTTCCGTCTTGCTCCAAATCCAAAGTATGCCACACTCCTCCAAGAGTGCTCCAAGAAAACTCTAAGTGTCCAAGATTATGAGAGAGAGAGAAAAGAGAGAGAGCTCCCAGCTAAAACTGACAAAATTCTATTAACTAATCCTCATAAGACTTTTTATCGTTCATGCCTTTATATTCTTCATTTTCCATTATTTTCCTTCATTTTCTTCCTCACATATAACTTGTGACCTTTCACCTTTCTCTTCTCCTATTTTCCATTATTTTCATAAATAAATGCCAAATAATGCCTCTTGCCTTTCCAAATCCTTTTCCATTGCCTTTTTTGATTTCCTTTAGCCCTAATAACTGAAATTAACACCCACTAGGATGTCTTTCCTAACATTCAACTTGGAATGTGTGTCCCATGACCATGGTATTATATATATTTTACATGAATTTTCAATCTGGGTTGCTACAAACTTTCATGGGTATGATCCTAGGAGAGTGTGTAGGCAAAATTTTGAAAGGATCAGTTTCAATACGGGGTATTCATCAATGTTCATAGTAGAAGATGAAAAAATGAAGAGCTAGTGTAATGAAATTAAACAGACATATCCAACAGTGAAAACTAGTTCACCCTAGGATCCACTAGCTCAAGATATCTAGGTGTAGGAGGAAGAATAGATAACCCCTCAAGCAAGGAAAATAACTCCTAATAAGAGGATCGAGTATTTTTCGGTAGACGAGAGTAGAAAGAAATGGAAAGTTGATTCTTTGAACATACGAGTTAGTCAAGAAGAACATGAGAGGAGAGAAGCAGAAGATGAGGAGAAGAGGAAGCATGATGAGTTGTTGGAGAAGCAACAAGAAAAAGAAGAGGAGAGGAGAAGGCCAGAAGAGGAACAACAAAGGAAGCCCCAGGAGGAAGAAGTAGCCCAAAGGTTGGAAGAAGAAAAATTGACTCAGGAGATAGAGGAAGAAGATAATATCCAACCTATGGATGATGAGCCGGGTTCTCCATAGGAACCTCCTCTCACAAGTGATCATCTTATATTTGGAGAGATGGGGATCACTCATCCACTAGCATATAGAGTAATGGATGTATGCAGTGTCTCGTTTGATCAACTTAAGAAGAGGATCGTGCAACAAAGGCATAGATACTTCCCAAAAGATCCTTCGAATCTAGTCTCAGTTTATACAAAGAAGGTGATTATTTCCAAAACCAGAAGGAATCGTAGGGCTATCATGGTGGAAAATGTTTCTTTTACCATAACAACACAAGACAACTCTAAATAGCTACTGAGTGAGAATGCTAGATTGAGGAAGGAACTTGTTGCAGTGAAGCAATAGGCGAAACATCTTATGATGGAGAATCAACAATTATCGTCATAGAGATTTAATAACGTAAAATGGCAATCAACCATGCAAGAGGAACCGGGGCCAATGGAGGAAACCATGATGAGATGATACTTATACAACAGGAAGTGGCCTCTCTCGTTGGCATTCAAAAGAAAGCATAGGAAGTGGCTCCTCTCGTTGGCAGTCAAAAGAAAGCATAGGAAGTGGTAAAACTCTCGAAAGGAGAAAATAGTGCAATTGACCAACTTCAAGAGTGGGTTGCCAAGTATCTAGATGCTCCACAACATTTTGAAAAGAAAGACAAGATTTTTGTAGAAATAGACAGAGTTCAGTTGACACTCCACCATCAGAACTACACGTATCTTGGAGAACACTTGATCAATACTATTGTTGCTTATAATCGACTGCATAATGGTTTTGAGTCTCTATCACAGAAGGTTGGGATGCCCACAATAGGGACAATTGAAGAAATCAAAGGCAGAAAGATAATCTTCCAAGAGATCAAGAAATATATTGAAGAAGTGAATTAAGCCACAAAACAAGAAGGTCTGGAGGTCACCAAGGATATTATTGTAGGGTACACCATCTCACGAGTCAAATCTCACATGAAACCTTCATGGCTAAGGAATAATGTATATTCAAGCTCCAATACCATACTGATGGAGCCATTGGAGGTGAATATGCGATATATAGGGGACTTGCCAATTCGGGTCAAAGCCATCTCAATAAAGTTCATGGCATGGCACACTTACATTAAAAATGAGTTCCATGAGGAAGCAAATGACTTATCAATTTGATGAGCATTTATCACATTATTAGTTTAGTCTTATTAGACCACTCTCTCATTTGTCATTATCTCATGTAATAAATGATAAGTAATGAATTCCAACGAACACATGTGGAATGTGAATAGTCACATATGGAATGTAATAAGTGATTAATAGAATATGAATAGTCATAGAAGTCAAAGAGTCATGGGCAAGCTCAAAGGTCATTGTTATTTGTTATAAATAACTTGTCATAACTCAAAGAAAGGGCTTGGATACTTGGAGTCTTTCCTTGGCTTCTCTTATAGTGCATTGGAGATATATCATTCTTTGGAGAAGCAAGTTGTGGCTTCATACTCCACTTCTGGATATAGTGTTTCATTCATGTAACAATCTACTTGGGATATTTCACTCTTAATCAAAAGATATATGAGCTGACATGTCTTCAAACATGTATCATAGATATAGTAGGAATATTCTTGTTATGTTTATGATATATAATGTTTTAATCACATACTAAGTGAATTAACTAATTTGTTTCTTAGGTATGTTTGTTATTGAATAAGCGTTGTTATGCTTTAATGATTTTTGTTATTATGTAGACTAATATGCAGGTATTCAACAAGTCTTTCTCTTCCTTCACAGGTCACCCTTTAGGATAATACTATTACTCTTCTAATTGGAGGCTCATTTTCATTTACCAATTATGGATGTTCCCTCGTGCACCTTATGTTGGGTGTTTCAAAAATATTACATTGTTTCTACTCAAATAAGTGTTGTGATCTCCTTTGTTTGTGTGTGAAACCAAGACATATCTTTGAAACGTTTCCAATGGTGGTCAGACCATATGACCGAATTGGACTCCTACACCAAACGATGTGAAGTCTAATTGGTACTTCACATCAACGATATCCCCTTACAATCTTAGTGGCATACAACACCATCAACATGCCCTTACAGGATGGATAAGACCTATGAGCCTTTAGAAATGTTTGAGGGTAGTATTAGCCCTCTCTAAAGCAATTTCTAGACCTTAGAATGAGCTTAGAAGCTCTATTGAGACTTTTAAAAATTTGGACATGGAGTACTTTACAAAGCCCTTTGGTTGCATGATACTCAAGATTTATGACTGAGATTCAATGGGAAATCAGGTTATCAGATCCTATGGTGTCAAGCACATTTATAAAATTGTAATTTAGATACCATAATGATAATAGACTCTATGAGCTTTTTAGTCGATGATAGATTGTCCCATCACCTATCATGGCATGTCAGGTAATCATTTCATTGACATCAGATCATTGTGAAGGAAAAAACCTTTAATGAACTGTTGAGAGGATTCAAGGGTTATATTTCCATGTTTAAGGGGTTTGGAGTGTTTTGTTTAGCCCCTCGTAACATGGATGACATGGGACCCATGACTAAGAATTATAGAAAAATGTGGTTATCAAGTTGTCGAGTCGATAGTATAGGTGTATCAGCTATCAAGACCTGAGGTTATTGGGAGCCCATTGGAGTGGACCATATCATGAACCCCCAATATTTAAATTTTCTGATAAGTTTGTTGGATGATGATATTTTCCTTGTTGATTGATGTTGGCAATGGGTCAGAAATATATGTGAGTAAAGAATCTATTAATGAGTACCCCTATATTAAAAGAATTTAATAAGCACATCACTCGCTGGGAGTGCAATATTGATATGTGACAGGGATGTATCAACTGTAGAACTTATCTGATTTTGAGTGTTAGCATAATTAAATGCAACCATCAATTTGTTAGAGGATTGATATGGACCACAAATTTCTTTACTGTAAACCCCTTTCTTCCACCATGGCTAATCCCTTTAATACTCTTCTTAGTTGATTCACTTGCATGTGAATGCTAAGAGACTCATTTTTTTTTCATTATGTAAGTTTCACTAATAGCCCTCATAGATTATTTACCCTTATTTTCTATCCTCGCAATGCCCTATGGCTCCAAGAGTAGTTAATAGCTTCTCCTTAAACTTCATGTAAAATGTACATGTAGTAAACCTTTAGGAATTTTCTTATATGACCATTTGATGGCCTATTATTAGCCATTAAGCCTTTCTTGAAATGACCCCTTTCTTCATTTCAATTATTTTTCTTGGACACGTGGTTGATGTTAATTCATTGATTTTGTAGGTGCTCCCTTCAATCCAATTTTTTTGCTTCCTTGACAATCATCCTTTTGGATGTGTTCCCTATTACATGCATCAATGACTTTAGTGGAGTTACCCAACAATGCCATTGGGCCTTGAATGGAGACATATGAGCCATGCCATCAAGTCTTTGGTGGACTCACCTTGATGTCGTCATTCCTTCCAAGATGTGAGTGCAGTATATTGTTAAGGATTTCACGGAGCTTCCCCATCTTTTCCATCAAAATTTTTCTAGGATCACCCTAGCACAAACTGTAGCATCTTTCCATCAAATTCGTGGAAATAAGGCCTCAATGTAATTGATACTTTTTAAAGACATCCCCACTGATAACAAACTAAAACAAAGGGCAATGTCATTAATATTAATGGCTCACATGGGAACTTGTTACTTCAATGTCCTTGGAAGAATTTTTGAAGGGTAATTATGGCTTGTCTTGTTGGCAAACATTTAAGTGCCTACGGAGACCTTGCAAATTTGCAAACTTTGGATTAATTTTTTTTTTACTTCAATATTTTAGGCCAATATTTAATGTTTTAGGAAATATTTAGAAATAGTGCTTATGGTTTTCCTTGTTCATAAAATGAATCAATGTTTGAAAAATTTATCTTGGGAGACAGATGCAAACAAATTAGTAAGATTTGTTAATTTTAGCTTTTTTTTGGAAAATGTAAAGTTTTAATTTGTTTTTATTTTATCTCATTCCTTTTAAAACCGTTATTTGTTATTAAATAATTAAATATAAATAGTCTTTTTAAACTTCAAGAGTTACAGAGTTTTATTTTCTTTAAAAGGTAAGAATACGCCCGAAATGGAAATATTTGAATTGTAATGAAAGGTCCCTCTCCCCTTCAATAGACCACCAAAAGCTTATTTGAAATTATGTACTATTTTTTTTTAAATAATCTTAATAAAATAAATCTATATTAATAAATCAATAACTTCTTTCCTCATTTATAATTATCATTTAAAATTCATGAAAAATTTAATCATTTTCATAATTATTAATAATCAATATATTTATAAAATTAATTATTTATTTTTAAACAATCATGCTATAATATAATCAATATGCACTAACTTTCAAAAGCAGGGATGGCTTTTCATAAATTTTACTGAGATAAAATATTTCAAAAACCCTATTTAAAATTTCTACATTGAGAGAACATACCAAATTTCTGAATTGACAAAATGCACCAAATTTTCTATGTCAACATGATATATCATCCATCTAAAAATCCTTTTTTTAAGAGTTTTTTGAAAAATGTGTATGTGCATGGACTAGCGAGAAATGATAACATCTCTGACTCCTGCCTCCTAAAATCAACCGTCTTCCAAAGCAATTTTAGAACTTTCAAAATACTATGTAGTACTACACAGGTAGAAAATACTTTTTACAGCGGTGTTTTCTATTGCAGATTTTATAATTAAACAAGCAATTTCAATAATTTATAACCATGGTAAATTGTCTTATGAATAATTGAAATGATTTTTTTTAATAAGTTGATAAATTTATAACCATTCTAAAGTGCTTTATGAATAAACGAAATCAAATTAGCATATAAAAGGCTGATATTCTTTGTTCTAAACTTGTATTTCAGTAGATGTCGACAAAGCCGTTCTATCAGATGATGCTGCCATTTTTGGCAATTGCGTTCGGTTGCCTCTGAAAAGTGCTTAAATACTGCGTTGAAATGGTGGAAGCTTTTGACCCCCTCATACATGGCATAGGGTCATAAAATGATTTCTCCACGTGAGAAGCGGCGGTGTTAAAATCTCGTCTGCTATAAATATATGATACAATTCTGCAATAATTCTGGAAATTCCGCTGTACAGTTTTCCAACTGATTCAAAGAATGAAATTTTCTCCACGTTTAAATGTGAAGAAAATCTATGACGCACCCAGATTTTGTAGCACAAAATTGAAACCTTACACAGCTTTAATAAATCCTTGGGTTCATTACCAGAAGCCCGCTGTTTCCAAATTCCATGCCGCAGAAAAATCGACGTCAAAGGACATGTCTTGGCTCACAAGATCTCTATTCATATAGTATTGCAGCTCGCTCGCTTCACAGTAATCCTCATACAACTCAAACCCTTGATGAATCTCGAAGTCGTCCTCGAAGTGCCAGATTTCATTAAGTGATTTAAGATCCGGATTTTCCGGTAAACCCTCCGGCGTTTCTTTGGGAAATTGCAAGATTTCGGCCTTTATGTCCAGAACAGGGTTCAGGGGAATGCCGAGCTCATCGTCTGACGCGTCCAGAAGATAAACCATCTCAGCCCCCGAGGCAGAAGCACCTGAGCTTATGTCAAATGTAGACTTTGTTCCGTTCTCGGCCGAAGCTAGGGTTTCCCCTTCTTGGCCGCTAGAAATATCGGAAGACGCCGAGCAATTCCCAGAGTTTGACGAGGGATCAAAAGTGAAACAAGGCATGCCAATCTCTTCCTCCAGGCTTTTCATGACTCCATTTACGACCTCCTCATTGGGAGCGTATTCCTCTTCTTCCTGTGATAGGATATTGTCTAATACCAGCACAGAATAAAACAGGTCTCTCTCCTCGCCGTTGAAGCGTTTCGCCTCTGGGATGTGAGTTGAGGTCGGCAGAGCTTCCAACTCTCGGCCGCGCTTTTTGAGTGCCTGAGACATGATTGAAAGACGGCCCGGAGATTCGAGCACGGAACGCAGAGGTGGTGCAAAGACTAGAGGATGATAGTTCGGAAGAAATGCTCTTAATGCTCTATAAAAGCCGAAATCGATAACGGAGCGAATACAATAGGAGTGGAGATCAGGATATGTACAGCATCAGACAGGAAGCTAGATACAATTAATCTCTGTTCGAATTGGGGGAAATTGAACAGACTGGCATGGGAAGGGTCCTTGCAAAATTGCTGAGGGCGGGTATGACTCCTCGGGTTCCCCATTTCCCATATTTTAACACGACTGAAGCCGTAGCTTAACTCGCGGATGTTAAATTTTAGTACAATTGCAAACGTGTTTGTAGGATGCCCATTTGGACCCAACATCTCGAATTTTCAAGGTGTCCAATATTCCAAGAATACCTTTATCACCGAACTACGACTTGGCGCGCGTAGCTTTTCGTTGGTCGGTTGATGGAGTGATATCAACAGCGTTCGCCTCAGCGAATCATTGGTGACCGGTGATTTGGTTGGGATACCTAAACTTCTACTTAAAATAAAATAAAATAATGGATGAATTTAGTTGGCAAGGAAGGTTTACCACACATGTTGTAGACTTCACATCTTTAATGTGAATTTATTAATTAAAATTTTATACATTTCAAAATCACTTTGCTTTTTGTATTGAAAGTTGTGTACGGTGAAGCAATTCGCTAGCCAAAAAAACGAAAGTATTATCGGAAGTTATTTAACTATAGTAGATTTTGAGAATATTTCAAAACGAGGAAACAAAAAAATATTAACTTTCATTTTTATTTTTTCACCTTTTCAAAAAAAATAAACTTTTTTCATGTTTATCTTTTTTACATTTTCAAAATATTTTTAGATATTTCATTTTTACATCATCCATATCTATCCAAAATGTCTTTAACTTTTACCTCATATCCATCAAATTTCAACCAATTCTAAAATATTATTAAAATCCAGATATCCATAGAATTCCAAAATATGATTATCCATCCGATTCCAAAATATTATTGAAATCAACATTAGCATTACATATAATCATGTCATTACCCGCCCGCAAGTCACATCCTCCGACCATATATGGCGACCATTTCGTGCTAAGGTTCCGTAATCAGTGTAATTGGGGTTGGTTGACAGAAAAGCACTTATAGGCCATGACCAAGTGCCGGGCGATGATACCTCTGACATCGATGGATCAGCTAACGATCCCATATACCTATCAGCCCAATCGATTGTCGTCCCCCAGTCCAATTGAATGATACAAAATGACCTGCTCCATCTGGGTCTTGCAAGACGCGGGCGACCGGTAGAGAGATGTGAGGGACGCGCAGTGATAAGTTATAGCCAGCGACATGACTTATGAGGTCACTAAGGGATAGAGGGATAGATTGTCCTAGAAATATCATATCCGAAAATAAGGGTTAGAGAGGAATTAATCAACTGCATCATAAATATATATATTTTTTTTCAACCTGAACAAGGTCGAATATAAATAATTTTTTTACAAGTACCAATATGAACGAAGTTGAATAGAGATAAAATTATAAACCTTGTGATAATAACATGAAGTTTTTTCATTAGTAAGCTTATTATACATGTTGCTGGCAGGATATGGCATGATATAAGATAATGTATTCATGATATAAGATAATGTATTCAGTTTTTTTTTAAGTGATTTTCTTTTTTATTAAAAAAATAA
>APFE030203897.1:0-26749 GCA_000404065.3 Pinus taeda
CCATCTTCAAAGACTGCATTCTTGCTATTTGCAAGTGTCATGAATGCCAAATCTACCAATGCAAGATGTGCACCCCACCCACTCACCTACACCCCATCATTACTGTTGTTACCTTTACCAAATGGGGCATCGATTATATGACATGTAACCCTCGTTCGGCCGAGGGTCATGGCTACATTATCATTGTTGTAGATTACTTCACCAAATGGGCCAAAGCAATGCCTACATATTTTGTAGATGGTAAGACGACAACTCAATTCCTTTTTAACCATGTTATTTCTACGTTCGACGTAACCCAAGCCATTGTCACAGATCATGGCTCCCATTTCAGAGATTACATGATGGAAGAACTAACATCCGCATTGGGTTTGAGCCACGATGGCTCGACCCTAGATTACCCTCAGGCCAACTGCCAAGTTGAAACTGTGAACAATTTTTTGGTCACCATGCTTCAATGTATTATTGGGATGCACAATTCAAATTGGCATCTCATGTTTTTTCAGCTCTATGGGCCTACTGATCTTCAACCAAAGACGCCACTAATTTCACACCATTCTAGCTAGTCTATGTTCTGGAAGCAACATTACCAATCGAATGTGAGATTCCTTCACTTAAGTTAGTTGATGAACTCCTCCCTCAAACATCACCTCAAGAGGAACACCTATTATATTTAGAACAACTTGACAAGACTCAACGTCTCGCTGCCATGGTCATTGAAGCACAAAAGAAACGGGTTGAAACCCATTTTGATTAGTCTGTCCCCTCACACTTTATCTAAGGCTAATTTGGTCATGTTATATGACGAAGCTAATGATAAGCTGGGGACAGGTAAGTTCAAACCTATGTGGCATGAGCCCCATATTGTAAAACGTGTTTTGTAGAAAGGAGCCTATGAACTTATTGATTATGAAGTAAGTCCTCTTGATAAGCCCCACAACGGGCTTTACCTCAAAAAATACTATGCTTAGGTCATCTTGCATGGTTACTTATGCACATTAGTGTGTGATTTATTTCTGTATAGTGTGGTTTTGTGTGAAAGTTTTCAAACATCCCTCCTATTTACTATGCTTTCCTTGCTTTGTAGATGTCTGCAACTCCTCATGTTGGCTTCACTGATGGTACTTGCCGAAGTACCTGGAACCTATCATCCACGACACGTGCTATCTACAACCATAACAGTGAGTTGACTGACCTTCAAGGTATCTTCCTAGGTCATACAACCCACAACATTGCTTAATACAATGCGATAATTGAATTATTATCAGAAGCCATCACTCTGGGCATCAGAGAATTGGTTGCCAACCTAGATTCACAACTTTTTGTCCTTTAGCTCAACGGGAAGTATTCCATCCAGAACCCTCAAATATTACAAATGTATCTCCATATCCGTCTATCGGAAAGAAATTTTGATTATTTTGCATACCATCATATTCCTAGAAGCATGAATAGGTTGACAGATGCATCAACTAATTACATGTTGGATTGACATTTACAAAACATGTAAAAGATAAGACAAACCATTTGTATCATAATAGACAAGAAATATAACACAAACATATATATATATATATCTGTGTGTGTGTGTGTGTGTGTGCATGTGTGTGTGTAAGAATGTTTGATACATCAAAACCCCAAAAAATAATATGTATGTCCATTTTAGCATCAGCTGCTCGTAGGCCTCGAACGTCCGTGGCATGCTGGTCTCAAAAAATATGTAACTACTGGACCTAGGAACTACTTAGCATGGTGGTTATGATAGCATGAGACAACTCATACGACATGACTCAACAATCGGCGGATATGATGTGAGACCCCCACTGTGTGCCTCTGGTATAGTTGAGGCATGTCTTCTATCCGAGCATACCTCAGGATACCATGATTCAACCCCTCGAGGTACCTCACAACCTCCTCCCCGTTATCGCTCACTTCCTGATAAGGGGAGATAGCATCAATAGGACAGGGGCAGCACCTGGCTATCAAGGACATCCTGGTTGGCCACTCTAGCCCAACATCTGCATACATAAGAGAAATGTTATAAGCATACATATACCAAAAAAAAATTTAAAAGACATCAAAATCAAAAAAAAAATTATTTGGTTTTTACCTTTGTCATTAAAGTCCTCCCCATCTGGTAAGGGCTTATCTAGGTCTCCATGGAAATCAATGTCGTTGTACGGCCAGTCCTCCACAATGATTTTATGTCACCATAACCACAAAAAGAATGTTGGTCGGTAGGACATCTGTTGACCCTAGTGATTTTGGGCATGAAATGACTCCAGTGGGCCATATGCAGATTAAATGGCATGGGAGGATCAACCTCATTCAACTGATACTAGAGCAATGGCACTCATTTCAGGAAAAAGGTCACAAGTACTGATTCAAAGCCAAATTGCTTCAGATGTCCTACCTTGGCCTTGGACAACTGGCGTTTTATTTCCATCTTCATGGCCTCTACCCAGTTGAAGATCATAGGATCTGCGCAGTCAATAGCATAAAGGAACTTCGACTTGTTAGTCTCATGTTCTGTCTGGGACCCTGCCACTTTTTTTATGGTCAACAGAGGCACCCTTAGTGTCAAATCCCACACACTGGAAATCTCGATCTTCCCACTTTTGGATTTTAGGGCCTTAGGAAAATGCTTGGCAAGCAGGGAATATATTCTTGCCCCGATCAGACATGACCCAGAAAAGTTTACTAGCTCACCTCTATGCGACAACCCAGTGATGAAGTAGATGTTTGAAATTGCCAACTCCAGCTCTTGGTCCCCAATGACAAAAATCTAATGATTGATGTCTCAAAGGCTTATCAAGTATCGAAGCAATTCAGGCTGGGCCCACAGCACTGGTGTAAGGAAAAATTTGAGGAGCCCACAAGCGCTCAAAGCCTCCAAGAAATTTGGATCATTCACTGCATGGGTGTCGACATCTTCATGTTTTCTTTCCTTCCAATCCACCATTTTTGACAATTTATCTCCTGCAAAAGTCATTTATTTAAGTTAGTGATCGATTTTGGCACATAAAATCCAAATTTCAACGGTCGGTTCTTGAAGAAAATTAATATTGCCCCTTTCACGACACTAACATGTATGTTTTATAAATACTCGCATTGGTCCATGAGGCTAGGTGTGCAAATCACCCTCGCGTGACGTGGTACCATGCCTGGGAATTGCACCAGCCGAGGGTGAAATTTTTTCTCAGAAAGCTAACTAAAAATCTGGAAAAATGGCTAAAAACATAAATAAATGGCATGAGGGATCACCATGGTATATGAATATCATCCATTATCTCTTATTCCTGAGGTGCCCACTAGGGCTCGATAAATCCAAATACAGAAATCTGAGACTGCAAGCTCAAAAATATATCATATCCAATCGTCAACTCTACTGGAGGAACCCAGTGGGAGTTTTTCTATCATATTTGGTAGAAAGTGAAACGCATAAAGTGATTGAAGAATTTCACGAAGGATTTTGTGGAGCTCATTACAGCTGGAAGACCATAGCTCACAAAATCTTCAAGGTGGGATTCCACCAGCCTACACTATTTGGAAATGTTCATTCCGAGGTCAGGTCATGTTAGAAGTGCCAAGTGTTTGCTGAGAAGAAAAAAATTTCTCCTCTCCCCCTGATTCCATTGCATGTGGAAGAACCCTTCAAATAGTGGGGACTAGACTTCATCAAAGAAATAAACCCACCTTCCAGTGGCCAACACAAGTGGATATTAGCAGCCACATATTTTTTCACCAAGTGGGTAGAGGCCATCCCATCCAGAAATGCCACAGACTTAGTGGTAATCAAGTTTATGGAGGAGAACATATTATCTTGCTTTGGTTGTCCTATCAAAATTATCACTGATAATGCTCAAGTCTTTAAATCTGCAAACTTCACCAGCTTCTACCAAAAATTCAATATCATCATTGGGCACTCCACTACCTGCTACCTTCAAGGTAATGGCTTCACTGAGTCCTCAAACAAAACTATGGTTAGATTGCTGAAGAAGACAATCACCAAGAATCAGAGGAACTAGGACTCCCAATTGAAGTTTCCTCTCTGGGCTAACCTAGTAACTCCAAAACAATCCATTGGAAAATTGCCTTTCTAGCTAGTATATGGTAAGGATACAATCTTCCCAATCCAATTAGAAATGTAAGTGGGCAAGTTACTACAAGAAGTTGAGAAAGAGCCACGTTCCTTGACACAGAGGATAAACCAACTGGTCAAACTTCATGAAAACACAGAACAGGTGGGGACAAAATTGGCAAATTACCAACATAAGATAAAATCCCTGTTTGATGAGAAGGCAGGGGATCAACCTCTTCAACTAAGAGATTTAGTTCTCCAATGGGATGTTCAACGAGAAGAAAAATATAAACATGGAAAGTTCGATCTGCTCTGGTTCGACCCTTTTAAAATTTCAGAAGAGAAAGGAAATAACACGTACCTACTTGAAAATCTAGATAGTGAATCATTGGAACTGCCAATAAATGGCCAGTTCCTCAAAATCTATTTCCATAATTAGAGGTACCCATCTTTCACTCATTGTAAACATCGGTGTGCATTCTAATTTTTATATGAAATTTCCAGTTTCTGTTGAAAATTCCACTTTCATAAAATTATCATTTGTTTAGAAAAGACTCCATGCCCAAAGGAGAAGTTCATAGTCTGCAGGTTCTCGACGCATTGCAATCCAGCACCCCATCCCTAGTTGGAGCCAATGTTGTCACCTTCTGAAAAGAGGTTTCTACTTGCACAAAGAGGGAAAAAGAACAGAGAGGAGGTTTTGCTTTTCAAATTGGAGATTAAAGGGGGAAAAACATGTCTAACTTAAATCGTTTGGGAGAAATTTCCATACTCTCCAAAAAAACCATTTCCTTCAAAAACCCTACTTTTCCTTTTGTTTTTTAAAACTCTAGCCGCATTGACCCATTTTTAACTATATCCAAAATCCCTTCGCATTTTTAACTCTAGCTGTGTTTCCATTCCCCTTTCAAATGTTTTAAAACATTAAAAAATCATGCCAAAACCATTTTGGAGTGTTGAGACCCACAAACCATAATCACAATTAGTCCTTTCCCTTTTTTTTTTATACTTATCTGCCCATCATCACTCCTTCTCGCTAATTGTGATTGAATCCCTCTTCCACTGATATTGCATATCACAACGTTTCCCTGTCATTCGCCATATCTGCCCATCACCACTCCTTCTTGCTAATTTCGATAATCCCCCCCCGAATTGCAATGTCGCAATTGGGGATCCCATGTGATAAAGTCCCTCCTCTGTCAAAGTCCCTTCCAGTTTTCGATTGTGATATGCGAGAACCATCCCGGATGCGATATTTTATTTATCATGCCTTATTGAAGTTCCACACCCGGACAACCAGAGAGCACTGAGAAATGTGGTAAAAGGGCCCTCTCCTGTATTGTGATCATGATACCAACAAGCCTGGATCAACGACCCAAGTCAACGAGCATTAAGAAGTCTATTTTTCTTTCACTCAGCGGGACACTGAGGGTATTTTTCAGCATATATCCAGCAGTACGGTCACTAAAAAGGGAAAACATAGGTAATACTATGTAATGGCTACTTGCGATATCCCAGGTGGGCGCAATCCCACATATCGGTGATCACAATTATCAAAGGGAGGCACTCCTGTCCTGTAAGGACCTTTAATGTAATACCCCAATGCAATAGCTCTGTGATGTTGTAATGCAAATTTTTAAAGGTGTGGTGGGTCGGTAGTTGAGGCATTTAAGAAAGGAAGTGAAACATTCAAAACCAACATGGGTTGACCCAGAAAGGCCCACTTTGACATGAAACTAGGGTCGACAAATGCAAAGTAAATGAAGACATGGAAGGTTAGGAGGACTTGATGATTCAGCATGGTGCTCCACACAGAGGGAAGACAAAGTACCGCCCAGGTTACCTCTGCTTCTGTACTATGGCATTAAACTGATAGTTGACCACTCCTAGTTTTGAGGAACGAATGATATAAGAAGTAAATCCATAAGCGATGGGAATCAGTTGAATGACATAGGTGAATGGACCGTGAGCAAGAAACAACCTGAAGAAAAGGTGATCACAAGGATGGGCATGGAGATATTTTGTTGGTGTGTTCATATGATCGATTGACTTGTTTTGTTTTCCTGTGATGTGTTGCCATTTATTGAAGAAATTAATTTTTGTAGTCATCTTTGGGCCACAGAGCCATCCCAGGCTAAGATAGCTAATCGATTTGACAACTGAGGCTCGAATGAGATAATTTTTTGTAATTACTGTTCAATGCTCCCCCCTACAAATAAATAGGGGGAAGCAACACTTTACAAGGGTTCAGAAATTCTAAAGAAAGAACTACATTTTATTTTCATTCTGTATGAATTTATGATATGGATCTTTCAGAATATTAAGGAAATGGTGGTGATTCCTCCTTTGAGCACTACAATATGTGATCCCTCTATTAAATTCCATTATCTTCATGTTTCCTCTCTAAATTCATGTAATCATAGATGCTAGAAATGTTTCACATGTTCTTACATATTCATTTGTAATGATTCGTTAATGCATGTGCCTGTATGGATTGTTGATATTATATCTTTAAAATTGTGCTCATTGAATCATCACACCCAATTCCTCTTTCATCCATTATGTCTACCTATAACTCAAATAAGTGTAGAAATTCTCAATGCTTCAAGCTCTATGTGATAAGTGTAGAATTCTTGACGCTTGAAGCTCTATGTGATGAGTTACTCCTCCTTATCCTCTCTCATTTCTTTTTCAAAGCTTATTAAACTGTAGGTCCTTGAACTACTCAACTTCCACTATTTTATGCATATATTTCTATGAGTTGTATATGTGAAGAAGTACAAAAAATACATGGCTTATGCCTTTAAATGAATGAACCAACCCATGTTGTTTATTATATATATGTGTGTGTGTGTGTGTGCGTGTGTGTGTGATGTCTCCAGTTTCTTGAGAATCATATGAGATACACAAAATGTAAATGTGCCCGGGCACTGGTCTTGTAAGCAATATGATACTATCTATGGGAGCGACAAACGTGTGTATGGATGGTCGGATGGTTGTTTAAATGTTTTGGTGAGTCTTATTTTATGGTCGTGAACCATGTTGTTTGGTTCATTGATTTCTCGCTATTTTGGAACTATGTTGTTGTGTGTTGAATGCATTGAATACTGTGAATTGTTGGGATTTGTTCGATATTGGATTGAACGTTACTTGCCTGGTATCGTTGCAACTAGTTTAGGGAATGAATGTTGCCTATCATTTAGAGCCAACATGCAAACATCAAGCTTGTGTGCCCTCGGCCCCTGTAGAGCTTGTGGCGCATTGATTTGAGCAAGTTATAAATTGAATGGTGCATTTAAGCTATGTATACACTGCATTGAATTTTTCTGAGGACTGGACGCTGCAATTAGTTGGAGACTCTTCATCTGGATGCTAGTGAACACTGGTTTGTTGGAATGCTACACTTATAATCTACATTGATGTAAAAATGGTTCATTGGTTCATCACTGTGTGTTTTTTCATCATTGTGCATTGTTTGGTATCATAAGTTTATTGCAGTAGTGCACTGTCTATGGAAACAACATTGAACAATCCTTCATTGAACATGGTAAAACACTTGGTAAAGGGAAAGGTAAAGCACTTGAATCCACTCATATTGTGGCACATTGCAACATTGAAGTAACTGCAGACCTATTTAATGCTTCACTTGCTTCATGGAAAGATGTTTGGTTGCTTAATTTAGGAGCAGCATGCCACATGAATTTTAGAAGATATTTATTTGGAGAATTCAATGATAATGTTGATGGATCAGTATATTTTGTAGACAAGTCAAAACTCAAGCCATCATGTTCAAATTGCCTAGACTTATAGACTTTCTTCCACATGATGTTTTATACCTCCCAAAGTTGAAGAGAAACTTCTTGTCTTTTGTCCACATCGACTAGCAAGGACACTCCATTAATATATTTGATGGCAAGGTTGAGGTCAAAAAAGCATTAAATCACTCACTTTTCATGAATGGGATAGAAGAAGAAAGACTTCTAAAGTTGCAAGGAACCTCTGCTCGTGCACATAACTTTTCTTACAATTATCATTATGGTGAAGGTACACTTCCATCAAGTCTTCTATGGCATGTTAGGTTTGGACATCTGAACTCTGACAACCTTCATTTTTTGAAAAAATATGGAGTTACTAGTTTTCCACCTATTCCTAGAAAACTTAAGCAATGTGATGCTTGTATCTTAGGAAAGCACAACAAACAATCATCGCATGATGCTCATTCTAGAGCACATAGAAAGTTTGAACTCATTCATTCTGATTGGTGTGGCCCTATGCATATTCCTTCTATAAATGGAGATAAATATATGATGCCATTTATTGATGACTATACCAGAATGTGTTGGGTTTATTTATTAAAGAACAAAACTTAAGCATTTGAAACATTTAAGAACTTTTATGCATGGATTGAAAATGATGCACAATATCATATTGGCTCTATTCGTACTGATAATGGAAAATAATATATTTCAAATGAATTTGAAAACTATCTTTGTCAACATGGGATCAAACATCAAACAATCGTTCCTTATAACCCCCAACAAAATAGAGTAGCTGAAGTAATGAACATGACAATATTAAATATGGTACATTCAATGATGTTTTTCAACAATGTTAAGTTGATGTTTTGGGATGATGTATTTCTATCTCTCGTGTATATAAAGAATAGGTGTTGATCTCATGCTATTAGAAACAAAACTCCTTATGAAATGTGGTATGGCCACCTTCCTTCAGTGAGGCATCTTAGGGTTTTTGGTTCCACCTATTATGCCTTTATACCTAAGGAATAGAGAAACAAACTTGGTGCAAGGAGTCACAAATGTATCTTCTTGGGGTACTCAAATACCTCCAAAGAATACCATCTCTAATGAAGTGAATAAGAATTTTATAATATCTAGAGGTGATCTTTCTTGAATCTTCCAAGACTAACAATGTTGTTGAGCGGCAACTTGATTAATTGGATATATTCAGACATGCAAAGTCTTTTCAAGAGTTTGATAATGAGATTACACATCTTGAAGGGGGGATCCCTATATTGGATCAATATATGGAATCTCCTTTTGAGGCACTCTCTCACCCACATGAAACTCCAACCACTGATCAAGATGACACTTTGAGTGATTTGATTGACAAAATTGGGAGGCTAAATCTTGATTCATCCCCATCTCAATCAATTGAGAAGCCTAGCTCATCTAAGAAAGGTTCTCCAAAATGGTTGACAAAGACACTTGAAAGTGTTCATCCTGATGAGGTTGGAAAGACAAGAATGGGAAGCTCAATCATATAGAATAGATGTGATGTAGACAATCTTGATTCACCTGTTGATATGGATGTTTCTTATGATTGTGAACTAGATTTCTCTACATATTTTGAACCGACTTCCTTCAAAGAATTCGCTTCTCATGATGAATGGAAAGAAGTGATGCATAAAGAATGTGATTCTTTGATAAAGAATGACACCTGGAAGCTAGTTGATCCTCCATTGGGAATCAAACCAATAGGCTACAAGTGGGTTTTCAAGTACAAGTATAAAGTAGATGGCTCACTTTACAAGCATAAAGCCAAGCTTGTGGAAAAACGTTTTGCGCAGAAAGAATGGGTCAATTATGAGGAGGATTTTTTGCCCACATCAAAATGGGCTACCATTTGGACACTCTTTTCCTTGGAAGCTCAAAACAGCTAGAAATTCCATCAAATGGAAGTAAATCTTCTTTCTTGAATGAATATCTAAAAAAGAATGTTTTTATGTCCCAATTGGAAGGATTTTTTGTGACGGGTTAGGAACAAAAAGTATGCAAGCTTGTAAATTAATCCTTGTATGGAATCAAGCAAGCACGATGAGCCTGGTACGAGAATTTGGCTAAGCATCTTCTGAAACTCAATTTCAAACACTATGATCTTTGTTTGTCAAGAATGTTGGAAAAATAGTTTTGTATCTTGTGGTGCATGTTAATGATTATTTGATGATAGGGAAAAATGGGAACTACATTGCATCCATAAAGAAAGAAATGAGGGAAGGTTTTGAATTGACATATTTGGGCTATGTTCACTACTATCTTGGTATTGAAGTAACCCAACATCTGAAGTTTATATTCCTCTCTCAAAAGAAGTACATTGGAGATCTATTGACAGGTTTAGTATGGCCGAGTAAAATATTTTAACTAATCCAATGGAAAAGAAATTAAAGCTCACATCCATTGAAGGAAAATAATTTGAGGATGCAACAAAGTATAGATAATTCGTAAGAAGTCTCAACTACCTAATAACTACCAAACCAGACATTTCATTTGTTGTTGGAATCCTCTCCTGGTTTATGCAAAATCCTTGTGAGGGTGAGTGGTTTGCTACAAAAAGAGTTGTAAAGTACTTGAAGGGAACTCAAGACTTTGGAATCAAGTATACACAGGTGAGTGACTTCAACTTGATTGGATACTCTGATTCATACTTTGATGGAGATTAAAATACCAAAGTATCTACTTAAGGTTATGTTATGAGTCTTAGATTAGGAATTGTCTCCTTGAGGTCACACAAGCAGTCAGTTCTAGCAGATTCCACAACTGAGGAAGAACATGTGGCAGGAGCTGAACCAACAAAGGAAATTGTCTGGCTTAGGAAAAATCTAGAAGATTTGTAGGAGAAACAAGTACATTCAACTCCTATTTTTATTGACAACACTTTTGCAATAAAGTTGGCAAAGAACCTAAAGTTCCATGATAAAACAAACCACATCAATACAAAATACCATTTTATTTTACATCATATTGAGGCCAAAACAATCCACCTACGACATTGTTCCACAAATGACCAGATTGCACAGACATTTTAACCAAAGATCTTGTAAGGGAAAATTTTGAAAGATTCAAATTAATGCTTGGACTCATCAACATCCCTTCGTATTAAGGGGGGGGGAACGTTGACACATAATCTTTGGGATTAGGAAAAATTATGTATATATTGTAAATAGAAAAAAATAAAGGAATTTTGAAGAGAAAGAGACATTGGGAGATGAAACCCAATAGTCTCCCTCTCCTTGCATATATTCATATTCTCTCTTAATGCAAAACACAATTTGATTTAGATTTACAAACCTGGCCTGATAGGAAAGACACTTAGAATAATCATATTAGGTAAATGAGAGAAGTAAACATATGATGGAATGATAACAAGCACAATCCTTAGAATTTTGTTTGCATTTTTATGGCATGCAAAGCATCAAGGGGCTTTCACAAGATGATTGACAAGGTATAGTTTGAAGACAAGGGTAATGTGTAGCACATGGGATGAATGGATGAGGATAGCTTGCAAGCATGTAAATATACACCCATTAGAATGAGTTGAATAAGCTAGAGTGGACATGGTGTGATAACACAAGTCAGGTGAGCACAAAGGAGCACAAATGACTATTGAGACAAGTTGGGACAAATTATCATTTTGGAAAAATATGTAATACATGACATTAACCCATTATAAATGGAAAGATGTAACCTTCTTCAATTTGGAACAATTACTTGTAAACGTGACAAGAGAGTTGGCTAAGGCAACAAGCATTTGACCAAATACCATTTATATTATAAGTGATAACGTGAGATGAAGAGTTGGTGAAGAAGTTGGAGGGGAAATGCATAATTTTATATGGGTTGGGATAGTGTGCAATCACCCACTATCTAGAATGATTGGGTGGGTCATTGCATTAGTCATGACACAATTTTCTTACATGAAAAAGTGTAGGGAGATAAGTTCTTGTTAGTCAAAGGAAAAGATAAGAATGAAAACACAAGATAAATAATCTCACAAGATTCTACTTGAATAAATCATTTCTATTACAATGGCCCAACCACATGCATATAAACACCAAAATTTTTAAATATGGAATCATGAAAACTCTAATTTTCCTTTCCTCATGCAAACTAAGACTTCACACTTTAACTAAACTTTTATAACTTACCTTTAATTTAACTCAAAATTTTTATTTTTCTTAACTCAACTTTTCTAGACAAAGAATTAACCTTCAAATTGTGGCTCACATGACTTCTAATATTAGACTCGAATTGCTTTCTTTAACTTAACTCTACTCTTCATGCATTGCATCCATATGGGAGTAATTACTATTTCTAAAACTCCCCCTTAATTATGACCATATGACTCAACCTTAACTTACTTTTGACTCAACAATGCATGCTACACTTGCAATAAAAATTGACTAAAAAAACTTTTTACAATGATTTTTTTTCTTTTCCATTTCTTCTATATTCTATACCCTTGAAATTTCTACATTTTCAGTTTCCCATTCTTGATGTAAGCTCCATATTTCTTCATTTGTTGCTACTGTAATTCTTCTTTGACTTATTTTATGTTTGTCCTAAAAAACAATCTAGGATTTCAAAGCTTATCTTCTATAACTTCCTCTTGAAATATTTGTTCACTCATGAACTACTACCATGACTCTTCGTCTTCAAACTATGAACTTTTCTGTGCTTCTTCCATTTCATATTCTTGATCTTCTTTCTTCCCTATTTCTTGTATGAATTTACAGGGTAAGATCCTTAGATAGAAAACCAAAGGAAAACACTCACAAAGAGATCACAGATCAATACACCAGTATTCTTGATGTGGTTAAAAACCTCAAAGAGGGAAATAGTCCACGGCCTGAGCCATCACAGCCACTTCAGGCAATTTATTAATGTAAAAGGAAGAAAATTTGCATAAGCTTCTCTCATGAACAATCACATTACAAATGACCCTCCATGCTATTTAAATAGAGATCATGGACCAATCGAGTGCTAAGCTACGTATCAAGTGTCAGTAATACCAAGGAGAGAATGAAGCATCAAATCACTTCATGTCTAAAACATATCGTGCCCGTCAGATTGTAGGTTACAAAAAGTACATTGTAAAGAAACACTCTTTACCTAACTATACGCTAGACCAAGTTATACTTAACTATTTCCTATGTGTCAGAATATCCTAACATCCCCCCTTAAGAACAACTTGGGATAGGATTGAAGGATGCACAAAGATGACACAATAGGAGAAGGAAGGAGGCATTAGAGCCTATCCCCCCTTAGTGACAACTTCTTGAACTCCGACCATAAATAAAAGTTTAGTAAACTTCGCCTCTGTGAGAGCCTTTGGAAATATGTTTGCAACTTGATCATCGATTGAATAATATTGCACTTCAAGAACATGGTCATTAATGTGCTTTTTGATGAAGTGCATGTGTAGTTCAATGTGTTTCCTATGTTGATGTTGGACTGGATCTTGGCATAGTTGAATGGCACTTCGATTATCACACCAAAGTGTAGTCAGATGTTGCTGCTGAAAACCAAACTCTAACAGGATCTAACAAGGCCACATGGATTCCTTACTAGCTTCTAGAGCACCATGATACTCTACTTCTACTGAAGAAATAGAAATGAAACTTTCTTTCTTGCAAGCCCGTGTAATAGGTCCAGAACCAACAGTGAAGACATAACCTGCAGTAGACTTCTGATCATCATGGTCACCAACCCAATTGGAATCAGTGAAACCAACCGATAGAGGACGTGCTTCTGCACTGTAATGAATCCAAAACTAAATTGTACCTCGAACATAATGAAGTATTATTTTCGCTACTTTCCAATGAATTTCATGTGGGTTTTGCATAAATCGGGCAATAAGGCCAACAACAAAGGAAATGATAGGACGGGTATGAGTCAGATACAAAATTTTTCTAATAAGTTGGCGGTATAAGGTAGCATCAACTTCAGGGGAAGTACAAGTGACTGAAAGTTTGGCTCCAGACTAAAAGGGAGAAGGGGTTGGCTTACAATCTTCCATGTAAAAGTGGCATAGAAGATCAAAGGCATACTTGGATTGGGAAAGGGAAATACCTTCTTTGGATTGCAACACTTGAAGACCAAGAAAATAATGCAAGTGTCCTAAGTCTATCATTTCAAACTACTTTTTAAGGCTAGACTTCACATTGTTTATAAGGTTGAGATCACTACCAATAAGGATAAGATCGTCGACATAAAGAATAAGAATGATAAGAGACTTACCCACTTTCTTGGTGTAGATAGTATTGTTAGAATGACACCTGGAAAAGCGAGTATCTAAAATAAAGTTGGCATACCAAGCTCGGGGGCCTTGCTTGAGACCATAAAGGGATTTCTTAAGCCGACGTACAAGGCTAGAGTCTATTTGTATAAAGCCAGGAGGTTGTTCCATATATATTTCTTCATGCGCGTCCCCATGTAAGAAGGTAGATTTAACATCCATCTGATGGACTTCCCATTTGAAAGAGGCAACAAGGGAAAGAACAAGGCAGATAGGGTTCTTTTTGGAAATAGGGGAGAAGGTTTCAGTATAGTCAATGCCTTCAACTTGTGAAAATCCCTTAGCAACAAGACGAGATTTATATTTATCAAGTTTTCCATATGGTCCAAACTTGGTTCTATAAACCCATTTGCATCTAAGAAATTATTTTCCCTTTGGAAGAGAAACAAGGTCCCATGTATCATTTGCCAATAGTGAACAATATTCTTCATTCATAGCTGAGTCCCAATCTAGATGGCCTAAAGCTTCTGCAAAGGTGTCAGGATCATAATTCACTAAAGCTTGAGCTAGTAAAGAAGAGGCTCTATCAAGCTAAGAATGTGTATGACGCTGATCTGTAGGATCACCTGCAAGAGCACCTACTGCATATTGAGTAGCGTAGACTCATTTTAGAAGCTGAGGCACTTAAGGAAGGTCCCAAGAAGGTAGGGGAGGATTGTCGTCCTCACTGTCACCATCTGAAGAAGAAATATTTTCATAAGTAGAAGGGATAGAGAGAGGTTCCACATCCATCGAACTAGGCTCGTATGCCGATATATTTTCAACAAACTTTACATCTCTTCTAATGATAACAGTTTTGGAGTTAGGTGGAAGAATTATATATCCTTTGACATCTTCAGAATATCCAACAACAATTCATTTTTCACGTGTTTCTCATCCGGAATATGGGCCCATGCTTCACTTTCAAGAACATGAAAGTGACTTACATCTAGTTTAATTGAGCTCCTTGCTTCTTCTGGAGTGATATTCTTTAAAACCTTAGTAGGAGTGTGATTTTTCTATGTAATTAGCATAGTTAATTTCTTCTGCCCAAAAATCAAGACTAAGTCCTTTAGATTAAGCATAAAATTAGCCATTTCCTTTAAGGTGTGATTGTTCCTTTCAGCTACACCATTTTGTTGTCGAGTATATGGAACAATATGTTGCAATTGAATTCCATGTTGAGTGCAAAAGTTGATGAATTTTTTGTTAACATATTCTCCGCCATTATTAGATCTTAGCTTAAGAATTTGTTGTCCATATTGTTTCTCAACAAAGGCCTTAAAGGCCAAGAACATGTTAAAGACTTCACTCCTGATTTTTAAGAAGTATACCCAAGTGCATCTGGAGAAATAATTAATGAAAGTTAAGAAATACTTGTAGCCGGAGAATAAAACAACTGGAAGTGGAACACATAATTCACTATGCACACACTGTAAAGGGGCTAAGGCATGCCAAGAGGGACATTTTTCAAAATTATCCCTATAATGTTTTCTGAGTACACATCCGGAACAAACAATATCTTTGCAAGATACCATAGGAAGACGTGTCACCATATTTTCTTTACGTAGATTTTGAAGGGAGCGATAGTTTAAGTGAAAAAATCACTCATGCCAAAGTTTGCTCACTTCATCATTATGAGCAATAAATACTGAGGGAAGTGCTGATGACCTAAAGTTGTTAAAATTATACAACCTTCTAAATTCATCATCAATGCCAGTAGCTAAAATTTGTTTAGGATCTTTTATGTCCTTAATTACAACATCATGAGGTGAAAATTCAACGATTTTACCTTCACCCGAATGAGTTATCTGATATACAGATAGAAGGTTGCAGCATAAGGTAGGAACACATAATACATAATTAAATTTACCATTTTCTAGATGAATAGTTCCAGTCCCTACAACACTAAGAGATCTATCATCATCAACATATATATTTTTCGTGTTACAATCATTTAAAGAAAAAACATGGCTTTGTTTTTGGCCATGTGATAAGAAGCTCCAGAATCAATGAGCCACTCATGAGAATGAGAATAAGAAGATACATTTAGTGCATAACCAGACCGCGATGCTTGACAACCACATGCAAAAAGTGTTATTCCTAAATATGAAGTTGAAGTTGAAGAGTTCTCCAAATGGATGTTATGCTTCTTCATTGTTGCTTCTAAGGCTTCCATCTTCTTAAAGCATTTGGATTCTAAGGAGCCATCTCGATTATAAAAGTTGCAATCTTCTTCCCTTTGTTTTTATTTTCCTTACCATTTTGTTGAATTGATTTTTCATTTTGAGACTAAAATTTCTTAGGTCCCTTGTTTGGTTTAAGACCATTCTTTTTAGGATACGTCTTCTTAGGATTCTTTAAATTTGGTTGTTGTTGGGTTGCTAAAGCTTTCTTAGAAGAGTTTCCAGTATTAAGAAGACCAAGATGTAAGAGTTTTTCTTGTTCTCTTATTAAAGAATCACAAAATGTATCAAAAGAGGGGGACTTGTAGGCTTATCCTTGAGAAATAAAGGCTTCTCTAGTAGAATGGAAGGTGGAAACAAACACAGAGTAGGTTAGTCCTAACTTAGTAAGAATGGAATAGATAAGGCTCCCATCTTCTTTCTTAACCTTAACACCTTCCAAGAGAAGTCTAAGGGTGTTGAACTTGGACAAAAAATATTCAATGGAAGAAAAAATATTGGGGTCCAACGTAAGCAACTCATTTTCGAGTTGATGGGCTGTAATTTAATTTTGAATTCCAAAAAATTTATTGAGTTGTTTCATTGCTTCATCGGGGGTATCAAGTTATACAATACAGAATCCAAGGTCTGGACAAATAGACATCCCTATCAACCCACGTGCTTGATCTTTCTTATTTTCCCATTTGATTGCCTTATCTTCATGTTTAGGTTTAGATTCTTGGCCCGAGGCTATTCTATAAAGACCTTTACTTCTAAGTAAATCCACAATGTATGACAACCATTGGAAGTAGTTAGTGCTGTCAAGAATAACTTGGCATGGAATTTCTATTTTAACATAAACTGAAGCTGTAAATAATGAAATTAAATGTTCCAATGGAAATATCTCAAAAAATTAGGCCGATTAAAAAAAAGGCTCTGAAAATAGCTTCCGGATAAAGAATGTATGAGTTTTTGAAGAAAAGTTGTTGAAGATGCTGACGAAGTACATGAATGTTTGGAAGTGAATGATAATGTTATATTTAAAAAAAATCCCCGCCCCCCTTTCCAAACTAAATCTAATTAGCTCACTTTAAAGAAAATATTACTTTATGTGACCCACTTGTATAAATAAGTGAAAGTCACTTTTACAATGGTACTATATGAGCTACCCACTAAATTGTAACTTAAATAAAAGATAAAGTGACTTTAGAATTGTAAGTGACTTACTTTTTATAATGGGTGAGAACAATTTTACATAAAGTACCTTTAAAACATAAGTTACATGTTCTTTTTGAAAAAGTAACTCAGCAAAAAGAAATACTTGAATCCAAGATCCCTATTCTCATAAATTAACTTTGGACCAAGTGAGCTAGTTTAAATTGTTAGTAATTTTTGGAAGAGAGGAAGGTGTTTTTTTTTTTTTTGTAACTCATTGAAGCTTTGGGGTGTGTTCTTACTTGAAAACCCCATTTTTTCCTACAAAACAAAGAAAACCACACAACACAAAATGAACATGCAAAAAAAACAAGCCTTACGACTTAAATTTAGATTTTGCTGGAAACTAAATATTTTCCTCAATGTTTCTGATTTTCCAGTATCACACTAAGGCATGACAGAAAAGTGCATACACATGAGAAAAATCCTTCATTTCTATTTCTGATTTGCCCTGATCGCACTGAGTCACGGGGCAAAGAGCATACACATAAATCAAAGGTATAGATCCGGTAATAAAAACACAAAGATAAATAAACCGAAATAAACAGAGAGATAAAAAACTAAAGCTACAAATAAAGACTGTATACCTCTAGATCTTAAAAATGACGTAGCTAGGGATACCAGAAACCTTTTCGCATGAAATGAAAGGGGTTACTAACTCAAACATATGTTCCTAACATAATAGAGCAGTCCTCTCAGCCCGAAAGCTATCAGAAATAGTAGATATAGGAAACAACAATCTGATGTAGTTCTACCGACTTCAGATTTGGATCACTAACAGATGCGGCCCTCAAATAGCTTTAATACCATGCATGAATTTACAAGGTAAGATCCTCAAATAGAACACCAAAGGACACTACTCACAAATAGATCACAAATCGATACACCAATATTCTTGATGTGGTTAAAACCCTCAAAGAGGGAAAAAATCCACAACTTGAGCCAACGCGGCCACTTCAGGAAATTTATTAATGTAAAAGAATGAAAATTTACATAATCTTCTCTCATGAATGGTCTCCTCACAAATGACCCTCCATGCTCTTTAAATAGAGATCATGGACCAATCAAGTGTTAAGCCACGGATACTGTGTCGGTAATACCGAGGAGAGAATGGACTGTCAGATCAATTCATGTCTTGAACATATCGTGACCGTTGGATTGTAAGTTACAAAATGTACATTGTAAAGAAACACTCTTTACCTAACTATACACTAGATCATGTTATACTTAACTATTTCCTTTGTGTCAAAATATCCTAACATTTCTTCATAGTAGAATTTGATCTCTTCTTAACTCCATTGTTGAAAGGTTGTTTCAATGCTTTCTTCTTCATCTTCAAAGACTTCCATTCCCTTTCGTACCTATTTTTATTCATATTCTTCTTCAACTATAATTGTAACTAGACTGTTGTCCTATATACTTGCACTCTTAAGATCAATGTTAAAAACATCTTCAATATGCTTTGTAGTGACAGATTTCTTTGCATCTTCTTTCTTATCTTCCTCTTCAACTACATTAAGGTTATCTTCCAATGTTATGATGTTTGTTGATATTATCATCAAAAACTCACAAATCACTTTATCCTCTTCTTAATCATCAATTGTTGCTAGATCATGCACTGCTTTATGAGTAATTCTAACTATTTCTTCATAACTTGTTACTACAGTGGTAGTTTCAACCTTCAATTCTTCATCAAACATGGCACTTTCCATATTTCCACAATCAATCCTTGTTTCAAAAAAGAGACCACAAATTTCTTCAACATAATTTTCGTTCACTCTATGGCAAGATATATGAACATGCATATGCTCATTAACAATTTCGACTTCACCAAATTCATCATTTATTGTTGGATTCATGAGATATGCACTTTCATATCTATAAACCATTACTTCATATAAAAAATTGTCTTTGTTATTCTCAAACTAAAATGCCTCAAAATTTGATGCAGAGAAGTCATCATCAGCCACAATGATACCAACTAGATCACACATGCTATTCACTTCTTTATTGGAAGTTTCACCATCATAAACAAGATCTATTGTTGGATTCACCAATTCATAACTCACTTTAGAGTCACCATCGACATGTATCTCATCACATTGGGATTGACCACTATCTTCACCATCCATGTTACAATGGGTTTCTCGAGCATCTATATGCTCTTGCTCTACTTCACACGTAAAGGCTTCAACTTCTCACTCTACAATATTTTCTGTGTCTTGTTCATCCATATGCATGTCTACATGATGAGTGTTACTTTTACAATCTTTATGACCATCATCCACATTTGAGTGGGATTCTCCAAACTTTGTTTTCCTCCTAGAGACTTGCTCATTAACTCTCATACCTGCAGTTGACTTTCTATTGATTCTTCAATAGACTCTGACAAAATTTTCTCCTTTATGTCACTTTCCTTTATACCAAATTCTACTTCCATGGTCTTCCATGCTTCCTAGGAAGATGTAGGCTTTTCTACCTTTCACTAGGACTTCTCATCCAACGCATGTTTTATAAGATCCAAGACTAAGGTTCACATAATTCATCATATGAGTTATTATACCGATACCCAATCAACTCTTTACATCGAAGAAAAGTTTTCATTTTAACAACTCCAAAAAATTAAAATTTTTACCAATAAGTTTTGGAAATGTTACCATATATATCCTGATCCATTCATCCTCGAAATGTTATACTTCATCTACTTGTCTTTCAGATTCCCCAACTATAGTGAGAACTTCTATGAGCTCATCGAAACACTTTGGATCTTCCTTTTGATTTCTTTTCTCGGTTTTCTTTAGTCTTTCTTTGCGAACCATTGTTGTTGTCTTTCTTTTGTCTTCTGTCTTCTTTCCTTATTGTGTCAAACTTATAGAAATGAAAGTCTCATACACATGATTATCTTTAAAATAAAACATTTTAACCTTAACTTTAAGGGTGGCTTCCAACAACTACTAGCAACTTTGCTAATTTCTTATACGTAGATTGTTGTGGAGGCTCATGGCTATAGCTTATGGTGGAGACTCCTTATTTGATCTGTGGGGGTAGCTCTTTCCTCTTGACATGATGGTGGCTCTGTAGGCTACTCACTCTAATATTTTAGTAGTTGGGTTTACAAATTCTTAAAGAACTCTAATTTCTACTTATGGACTAATGGATGAAAAATTCAATTTGTGGGCTACTCACAATAGCCAAGGCTCTTAATGAAAGTATCTCATGGCCTTCTTAACTCCTTTGGTTGTTTAATCCTTGCTAAATCATTTGCTCATATAACACTTTTTATTTAGAGGAAAAGATAAACATGCACACACAAGACAAATAAGTACACACGCTTATGCTTGAATAAAGAAGTTCCATTCATTAATTATTCTCCCATATACCTCCACCGAGTTTCTGGTATTCTCTCTTATCACTTCACATTATAATGACCCAACCATGATTATATAAGAACTAAACTTTCTAAATATGGAATCATGCAAACTCTAACTTTCCTTTCCTCATGCAAACTATGACTTGAAGCTTTAACTAACTTTTCTAACTTCACTTTAACATAAATCAACATTTTTATTTTCCTTAACTTAACTTTTCTTGACAAGGCATTGACTTTTTAACTCTGACTCACTTGACTTCTAATATTAGACTTAACTTGCTTTCCTTCACTTAACTTAACTCTTCATACATTGCATGCATACGAGAGTACTTACTATTTCTATCAAGTAAAACAATTTTGATCTATGACAAAGTTGCAATCAATGGCAATAAATCACATAGGAAATTTGGGGATAGGTTTGTATGAATTGTGTGTTCTTATAATTTTTAAATTATTATACGAGACTAGAGTTCACTTGGTTGTAACACAATTGAATCTTTGACAACTATTAGGCAATTTGGGTTGTTGATTCTATAATATTACTTTCGTTCATATAATTTGAATATTGATTATGTTAAGACATAATTGTATGGAATTATTATCTGCATACTTCATTGTGTTAAACTTATGAATATTAATAAGTCTGAAATATAAAAAGTGAGGTGTAGTATGGAATCATCTAGTTTCAGATTGAGAAAATCAATGAGATGAAATGAATCACGATGCACCACAAACCTATAGTGACGGGCCATCTAGGTGCGCTAAGTCAACCTCTAATGTGGGTGACTATAGGGACATGACAATGGATTTTTAAGTTAAATTAAAGTTTATGCTAGAGGTACTCTTTCAACCTCCTTCACAATTTATTTATATATATCTCTATTAAGTGAGGAAGATAAATCATATAGTCATTATTCCCTAGTTTGAAATGATATCAATTACTAATATTACTTGGTTTGTTAATAATTCCATCACGGTTTTCTAATTACTAGATGAAAATCTTTACCAAAATCTTAATATCTAACAATAAATTAATATAAAAAATACTAAACTTCGTTTTGTATATTTTTTGTTTACAATAATAGTAGAAAGTTTTTTTTACAATAAGAAAAAAATTAAATACTAAAAATTACCTGAGAAATAATTAAATTATTGTTATTTATCTCTTTGATATATTTGTTAAATTGTGAAAAGAAAATTGAGATGTGAGTATAAGACATATGCAAGAATCAAATTTCTTACTTTTCATTTAGAAAGAAAAAATGAAGGTCTAAAATACATTTTTTTGGATTGTTTTATTGCATCTAATTTTTTGCAAATTACATCACCTTGTTATGAAGTATTATGTAAAAGCATGGGATTCAAACTTCAAAACCCCGTGAGGTAAGCCAACCAAAAAATAATATTTTTTTATCTATTTATTTATTATATTTTTAAAATGTGGTATGTATGTTGTAATTGTTTTGAAACCAAATTAGCTTTTAATTTAATATATATTTTTAATATAATTTTCAAATAAAATACACGTTAAATTAATTTTTCAAGATGTTTATATTTTAATTTTATAATTAATGAAGAATTAATATAATTAGCATATTATAATTTTATATTTAATTAAAAATGATTAATGAAAAAAGCAAAATATAATGTAAAAAAAGAAATTGATATGATTAAATTTCATGTGGTTTGAATATCTATTTTCAAAAATTTTAAAAATAATTATACCTTATCCATTCATGGAATATCTGTGCAAACTTTCCAAATACAATGATAGACAATTTGTCTCTGATCGTATCAGGAAAGAGTCAAGGGACAGAAGAGGAATTGATATCCGGAAAATATTGCCACGAAAAACTGTCGTGTTCTTCAAAGTCGGGTACTGCGCCAAAATGAAGAGCCTAACAAATCATTGTCTTTATATAATTCTAAAATTCATGTGAAGAGATAAAGTAAGTGCACTCTAGATTTAGAGTTTGAGTTAACTTAGTTAAGTGTGAATGAGGTTAAATTCAGTGTATATTTAGAGGAAATCCAAATTTAATATGTGTGCATGTTAAGTTATTTTGGACAAATTGCTAATAGAAAATTTTTAATTACTCTTCATTGAGCTCATTATAATCATCAAGTTGTGTGTCATGAATACACAAGCAACTTCCCATATTGTTGGTGTATATCAAACTGTGTGGATTTCCCACTACTTTTTCAACAAATTAGTATCAAAGCGAGGTTTTAGAGAGTCACCTTATTGGAGAGGAGTAGCCACAGTCTGCCAGAGTTGAACGATTTATTATTTTTTGGTTATTTGAGATCCGTGAATCCGTAAGAAGAGGCGTCGCTGAGAATAGTCGCCGGCAGTTCTGGCCAAATGCCACGAAATCCGAGAGTCGTACCGTTGTTAAGCCAAGTTGGCAAAATAAAAATCCGTGACGAAAAACCGACATTACCTGTGGGTAGTAAGTCTTACCTCCGCTGAAGGAATAAGTTGAATCGCGATTGACCAATCCAAAGAACCATCCCGTGGGCAAGTGTTAAGGAGATACATGATTTTTTTAGAAAATTATGTCTCGAAGTAAAGAGGTTTGCTAAAAAAACGTTATTCAAAGGTTTTTTAATAAGGAATTTTTGAAAAGGTTTTCCTTTAAGGGTTGAGAAATATATACGGAAGGTTTTTTTTTTTAATTTTTTCTTAGAAGTATTTTTTTATTAAAAAGAAATAAAGTGCATGGTATAAATAAATTTTCCGTGTTAGGTTTTTTTTTTATAGGAATTAGAAAAAAGGAAAATTAAAAGAAAAAGAGAGAGCTTTATTGGAAAGTGAAATTAGGGCTTTGAAAAGGTTTGTTGGTTTACAATTTCTTTTGTGTTTTGTCTAGTATGATAGTTTTTTGGGTGAAAATTGTACTTTATGGGGCACATATTAAGAATTAATTTTTTTCGGGGGCTAGATGGAAGATAGCCTCATGCAATCATGAAAGAAAGTTATAAGATAAAGGAAAAATAACAATCATAGGTCACAAATCACGACCCACGAAGATTAAGAAAAGGGATCGAAAATAAGAGGCTGAGATTGTTGTTATGTTTAGAGAGGTTTAGGCCACAACCGAGGAATTGAGAGGTCTAGCAGAAGACAAAGAATAAATTGAGGGTGATTGGTGTAGATTTGATCTGCTACCACCTACTATGTTTACTAGGATTGATCGTGGAAATATGGTAAGCACCATGTTTGATGTAGAATTGAAGGTTGAAGCTGCCACTATAGCAGAAAGTTATGAAGTAGTTGGAATTGCTAATGAAGCAGTTTGTGAACAAGCAGTAGCTGAGTTTGTCATAGGTAAAGATATCAATAGAAAAACCAATATTTCAGTGGATCCAACAATTGGAATTTTTGATGTTAAATTTGATGAAGAACCATTAAGTCGTGATGAGTGGTTGCACATGATGCAACATAAATAACATATTGATATGTTGTTATTTGGTGAGAAAAACCCACTTGTGTTTGAAATTCAAGTGGAAGATAACATGTTTGTAACAACAAAGGTTTGTAAAAGAGTGGAAAAGAATGCAGAGAATGAAGAGGTAGAGCGGGGAAATCTCACTAAAGAACATAACAAAAAAAAATTAATATTATTTTTTATATGCAAATGTTCAAAATAGCATGGGAGCAGAAGTTGAAAACAAAGTTATTAATAAGTTTGATGCAAATTTGAAGCTCATCGAAGAATGGTTTCATAATCTAATTGAACAAAGAGTCTTACAGTAGTAGCTGGAATAAAAGAATTGAATGAAATAGTGAATGACGATCTTGAATGTGCAGATTACAGGAAAAAGACAACAGTACCTGATGATGAAATTGAAGTGAAGGCTATGGAAGTTTTGGAAAACAAGGAAGAATGCATTAAAACCATTTTTCAGAAATGGAGTGAAGAAGGGATAAGATTCTGCTATCAAGAAATATGGCAAAAATAAAGTGAGCGATATGAAGGGAAAGGAGCAGAGCAAAGAACACAGTTTGAAGATGAAGATTTCTAGTAGCACTCTATAGCTGAACGAATCTTTGAAGAGGAAGTTGTAGAAGACATGATCAATTTATTTTTCAACACAAATACAATAAAATTCAAAGAGAAATTTCAAAAGAAGAAAGAAAATAAATATGGAGCATGCAACAAGAATGCACAATTCAAAAGGAAGCAATTTCGAGGATATACAACTTAGAAGAAAAGAAAAAGAAAATGAAAAATTGTAAAAGTTTTGAGTCATTGTAAGCCTAGCTGAGACATAGACCAACATGCATGTTTGAGTGATGATTGAGTCAATTTATATTGTAAGTCTAACAAGCATAGTTGAGTCATGTTTTGGTTATGTTGAGTAATATGGTCATAATTAAGGGGGAGTGTTGGAAATAGTAATTACTCCCACATGAAGATCTAGTATGATCCAAGTCGAGTGATGCATAAAGAGATAAGATGAGTTAAGTGTAGTATAGATTTAGAGTGTGAGTTAACTTAGTTAAGTGTGAGTCAATTTGAGTTAAGTTTATATTTGGAGAAGTCTAAATTTAGTGTGTGTGTGTGTGCATGTTAAGTTATTTTACGTGAGTCGCTAGTCGAAAAAATTTAAATACCCTTCATCGAGTTCATTGTAATCATTAAGTTTTGTGTGATGAATACACAAGAAACAACTCATATTGTTTGTGTGTATCAAAATTTGTGAATTTCCTCTCTATGTTTCCAACAAACACTAAAAGCTTCCCTAGAATGCTAAATCATATGTCATTTTCGTTGGATAAATAAGATGGTAGTTTAGTATTGTTTGAAGTCTTTTAATTTCGGTTAAAGAATGAAGGTTGGAGGTTGTTTTCCTCATCTAGAGCACATTTGAGGCATATTTCTATTTCCAAATGTTACATGTTTTCTAAATGAGAAGATAAACAAAAATAGAAGCTAAGATACAGGAAGCACAAAAGAAACCAAAAACCTTGTTCTAGATTTGATGAGATGAAAAAACAATAAATCTTTACGCCATAATTTTCATTAACAAAACTTTAGGAAAAGTGGAAAGAGATTCATGTAGTATTTTATTTAGTTTGATATCATTACATGGATTTTAAACCTAGCTATGGTCAACCTGAATTAATTTTTTAAAGTTGTAATATTTCCTTTTCTTGATGGACGAATTATTCCCATGGTATTTACTGTGATATTTGCCCATGGTATATGACCATGGTATTTGTATTCATTTTTCGAGTGAAAATAATAAAATAAGGTTGCTAGAGAGTCCATCAAGCCTATAAAAGGGAATAGGAGCTAGGAATTTAGATCATCAGGAGTTTATCTTTCTTATTGTGTTTTGTTGAGAACATGGCATGGCAGTTATAGGTTGATTGCGAGACAAAAACCCCGCGATGAAATTTGTGTGGTGGATTCATCTAGGATTCACAAGTGGGCTTCAGTGTCTTAGATTTGTGATTGTTGAGCAATCGTGCATGCCATTTGCAAGGGTTCCAATCTTATTTTATGGGCATGTGTTATTTTATTCAGCTAATAATATAAATAAAGAGGTATATTTCTAGGTCCCATATGTGTTCTTGTTCTTGTTGAAAGTTTACTTTAATCAAAATACTAGAGTGTGCTAGATCTATTAAATTTATTAAAGTTTGGGATCTTACGATGGTATCATAGTTGTACATCCTGCCATACTCAAGGTTTTATGTAGGGAAATTTGGTGGGATTTCTTCTCACCCTAGTTAACATTTCCATCTTCGGTGGTATTTGATATCACCCTAGTTGATCTCTTATTTATGTTTTTAATTTCTAATTTTTTATTTCAATTTTTATTTTTATTTAATTTTATTTT
>APFE030203910.1:0-11677 GCA_000404065.3 Pinus taeda
AGACTCAAGATAATTGGAGTATGTAGGATATAGTGCCTTGAGGAAAGCAATAAGAGATATATCTAGCTGAACTTTAGTGGAATTGATATCATGCACTATAGATTTTATTTCAGATGTAAGAGCAAGAGGGTCATTATTTTGTAGTTCAAGAGTGAAGAGTTTGATCATAAGTTGCACAAGTTCAAGTGCAGAATGTGAGTCATAGAGCTCTTTCAGTTTTTGTAAAGCTTCAAAGGCAGTTGAACATGTTGTAAGGTGACAACTCACCTCCTTATTTACAGACGTTGCTATTAATGCATACGCTTTGCTGTTCTTGTTTTCCCAGATGGCAAGCTCTTTGTCTGATGTAGGTTTTTCTGGGTCATTGTCTCCGCCAACACACACTCCTTTCCACAGCTCATTGAAAATGAGGGTGTGCTGTACCATCCGGGACCAGTCAGTATAGTTCTCCTTGCCAGTGAGAACTATTCCTATCATAGAGATGATTGAATGCATTCTGTAAAAGGTTACTTCTGCTGATATAAAAACTTTTGCTGCTATATACTTCTGATGAAAAAAATACTCTTAAAAAAACTTCCGCTTCTTTTTAAAAAATGATTTTGCTATGGAGAAAAAATCATTAAAATTCTGCTCACCACACCATATATATCTCAGCTTAATAAATCACCATATATATCATTTAAAATTCTGCTCACTATATATATCTCAGCATATATATATCTGCTTTAAAAATGATTAAAATTCTGCTACTTATATCTCCACATATATATTTCTGCTTTTAAAATGATTTTTATATGGGAAAAAAATCATTTAAAAATCTGCTTTATACCATAGCGCTACCATAAAGAATCATTTAACATCTGCTTTATACCATAATTCCAAAATTGACTCTTATTCAGAACTCATATGGAAATACTAATACTTGCGCAATCAACTTTGAAACAGTGGGAAGTTACAATGGATAAATAGCAATCCGCAGCAGAAAGGAGCAGTTTGAAGCACGGCCTCTGGGCATAGTGGGACACAACTTTACTAAAGCGTAAATATGGCAATGATGACAGAATACAAAAATGAGCTTTTAAGCGATCTTCATGCTCATAAAGTAGATATGGCCTGTCACTAATTGAAGGTTTTATCTCAATCGCCGACGCCAAATAATTCTGCAGATCTTCATGCTCATAAAGTAGATATGGCCTCTTAAAGTAGATTTGGTGTCTCTCTGGTGGTTTCTTCCCGACAAGTTATTAGTTCAAATCCTAAGGACTTAAATGTTCCGTCAGTCTTTTCAAACTCCTTGTGCTTTGTCAAATTGTCTCGTCTCTTGAGCATGAAAGCCTTTTTAATCGATAGAACATTTAAAAAAAATGGCTGAGTTCCTCACAGGCCGGTGAGAGAGCCTCTCAGGCGGATATAAACAGTGAAAAACATGCAGACGGGAGTCTCTCGAATGAAAAACAGTGCAAACGGTTCTTCAACTTTAACCATTAAAAAAAAGCAGTGCATTACCTCTTGGATTGGTAATGTAAGAGGGAGAGCAGCTTTACTTCTTCAGATTGTCATCATAAGAAACCCAACAGGTATGCAGTCTTCAGTCTTCAATGTCATGGGTTTCAATGAAGGTCAGTTCTATCGAAATGGTCTTCAAAGCTCATGGAGGGCACAAATATAGGGAGATTCACATGAATGTTAGTTCTTATATAGTATTTTTAAGTTTGTGCTTCTATGTTGTTTTCATGGAAAAGAAAATAAATGAGTGATAAAACATTTCATTTCTTCTAATTTTATAGTGAAACTGGATGATTTTGTTACCTTTGTGATATTAAAAGGGTAGAGGATGAAAAACACTTTCTCTTTAATTGTCTAACTTATAGTGGGATTAGATCTAATTTTCAATATATTTGTCACACTACTAACCCTCTTGACCTTTTAAGACTACTAACCCTCTTGACCTTTTAAGTCAGGAAAACTATGCTGATCTTGGAATGTTTCTTTAAATGCTTTTCAAGCATGGAAATAAAATCCTAAAGAATTATGAATAATTTCTAACCTTCTTAAGATTGAATAGAACATTTGGGTTTAGTTGATATTAATCATTGTTATCATTCTTTATTAGGTTATAATATTTTGATAATGCATTTTCATGGCAGTAATCCCAATGTTAAAAAAATTGGAGCATTCATCAAATCAATTAACCCAAAACTGGTGGAACTAGAAAAATATGGGACCAAAAAACTAGTTGACCAAAAAATACATAAATATTCATATGCATCCATACTAATCCAAACCATTATACACAAATATACAAAGTTTCTCATATATATAGCAAGGGTGCATGTAACCAAAATAGCATTGAGTGCAATATATCTTTGGACCAAAATTACATCAACAAAGAGGCTCTATGTAATGTCCCTTCTTAATAATTTTTTTTTAGAAGAGATGAACCATTTTTTCCATTTTGGAGCTAACATATTTTTGGGGTATAAACTTAGGGAAAGTGGTTCAAATATTAAAGTTAGTTGAATGTGGGTCCACCTCTCAAGGAACCCACACCTATTCTGAGAAAATTCAATTTTCTAAAGGGTGGTCAAAATATTTGGCGGGATCCACAAGGAAAAGTAAGGCAGCAATTATAAATAGAAGGCTCCCCACAAAAATTGCCACCTTTTGATAATTTGACATTTAGACATTGTTTCTGAAGTTGTTCATCTCACAAGTGTTGTTTAGCATAGAGTTCTCCAAGGGGAGAACTCGCCCTTCTTTAGGTGGACTACAAGTGCCACCCTAGGGAGGTAAATTTGTTACTACATTTGAAGGGAGGCTTGTGGAATTTTGGGAGGACCTTTCAGGCATTAGCCTTAGCTAATTTGTGCTCCAACGAGGATGTATTATAACCTTGTTATGCTTACAAGAACCTCTCACTCCAAACTTATAAATATATGATCTAGCTTATGTTTACAATTGCGGAATTAAGTACTTCAAACAGTTGTATGTCTTTGTTTGTTTTTAACTATTTAATTGTTTTAAGTTGATTTGTTTACGCTGATATTAGACACACATAACATCCATATAATTCAGCAAATAAGCATTAGCACATAACAACAAATTTAATCTAGGAGTTCACTCGAATATCATGGGCTACCTCTCATTGAGCTTTTGTCAATTTGACTTGGCTCTTTGGGATTATGGCTTCAATTCTTTTACAAGTTCAACATTGGTTATTGACTGAACCAACGGGCTTAGAAAACCATCTATATCCCTGTCATGGCTATCATCATTCTGCAAACAGATCTAAGATCCCTTATACATGATTCCTTCAATCCGTCCACTAAGCTTCCGTGAGCTCCTTGATGGCATAAACTCCTTTAGAATTCTTCAACTATCTCTGAAACCTATTCTACTATCTCGAACACATATCAAGCATCAACAATATACTGTTCATTTGTTCAAAATGAACATTGCATCCCTGATCTAAGCCCTCCTCCACGGATGGCACTGGGTTACCTCAAACATCCCTATAGAATATCAGCCTTTAGAAGTCTTTAGATGCTTATGTAAAACCTTGCAATGGATTTAGAAGGCTCATTATAGTTAGGAATGACTGCTGGTTCGCTGAGAATGGATACTCGTAGCTCCTGCAACTCCCTCCAACCCGTCGCGGTCGTGAGCTCCAAAATCTCCCTCGATGAAAATCTCCTTGAAGATGGATTCTTCAGCTTCTTTGGACTATTCCATTGGCTTCAGAAGGCCTCAATTAGCCTAGTTATCCTCTTGGTTCACTCTCTTAGGTCAAAAATCACTTCTCGAGTGCATTTAATGAGTAAATCTTAGTGATCCTCCACTAAATCGTGGCTAACTGCAGTTAATTGTAACTAATTTGGCATAACTGCCCTTTTCTAGCACTGCGCCATGCTTAACCATCGGGGTTGACCTTAACTATTGGCGTTTGGCACACATGTGACAGGTACTACACCTCGTAGTTAGGGATAATGTTGGGTTGGCGATTTGTTGGTAGTCAACACACAAACTGTGTGTGGTTAATTTCAATCGGCGGACATGTGACTGCTTTTGGCGATTGCTTGAGGTCCTCACCCCCAAACTGTAATCCATTAAACCTTAAATAGAACATTTGACTGTAGTTTGTTAAGAACCACTGAAGCGGAGTTGGTAGCGTGTGTTGAGGTCTTGTTAGTGGTCACGGATTCAACCCCCCCCACCCCAAAAATAATTTTACATGACCATTCTAGGTCCACGTGGAAGCCTCTCGGCTTGCCACGTGTCAGCTCCTCATTGGTCACCCAAAATGAATATTTTGGGGAATATCCAAGGAGTATTCCTTGGAATATTTTTTTTTTATTATTTCCCAAAAATCAATTATTCTTGGAAATTGTAGTTTATTGAACTTTTCAAATGGAAATAACTTCTTCACACGATGTCAATTTTTCGAACTATTCATGGCGCCAGAATGAGGAAGATGAGATCTATCTGGTCATTGAGGTTCGACACTCTTTCGAACACTTTGAATTTTGAGCTATCATTAAAGTGATGGATCAATATTTGATCACTCCTCCCCATTGGGAATCTTTTGGACCTCAAAAGACTGATACACTGTTCTGAAGAGTAGATGAGAGCACAATACTCTCTTCTTTCAGCCTTCATACACTTTCCTACATGGTGGGTGCCTTTGAATCAAATCTCGAAGGTAGTTGACACTTCCCTTCATGGACATGCTTGTCCTCATGTTAAGAATTGTCTTCCTTGAACTCATTCAGAATTTACAGAAGGTAGTTGAACATTGCTTCCAAACGACTTCCATGGTGACCTTTGTTGTTGCAAATATTCTTCAGCAGACGATGTCAAAATACAAGAAAAAAACTTGATGACATAAATTCTTGCTCCATCAACAGAAACAAATTTCACATCATGTGAATCATCATCATGTCTTTACATCTTGTATACAAATTATCAACTAAATCCCAAGCTCACAAAAATAATGCATTTTCAAACATTTGACCCTTCAAGTCAAGCATGTACAAAAACAATTTTAATGATTCTTTTACAAAGATAAAACACTTCATCATTATTTCCCTTTACAATCTTGGAGACCAGATCAACTCTTCGAGGTTGACTTGACATTACATGCATGTTTAAACAAAACAATATGATGGTCGATAGCTTTCCATCAAGTCAATTAGATACATATTCAAATACAAGGAAATGATTAACGTCCATGTGTTCATACATTTTGTCCTTATGCATGTATTTGATTATTCAACTTTCTCTTAAGCACAATCATAAGTACAAGATAATCGACCACATGTATATGTACTTTCAAAGCCGAAACGAATATATTTTTCTGCAATAAAGTAAGTCTACATACTCAACATTTCCATCCTGCAACTTGCATTCCATTATCAAAGAAATGCAAATAGATGTGACACATTTCTTTTCACATCAAAACAAAACATGTAACTTTAATTGGATAAGAACTCTAACCATTTCTCGCCAATCCACACCAAAGGTGCTTCCTTTAAGTGCACATCGACATCAACACGTGGATCATCCTAAATCACATCAATTATGGAAACTTCCTTTCCATTCTTACCATACTCTTTCTCCACTTTCTTCAAATTTCATGGAAGCATTGTTGGATTCAGAGTCCAACACCTTTCAGCAATGTGTCCTTGCTTATGGCAATAACTACAACACATGTTCATCTTCTTGACATCACAATTTTCCTTGTCCAATAGACGTTTAGCTTCTTGCCTTCTTTCCTTCAAAAGTTTTCCGGTATGTGGCCATTCTCTTCCAACATTTAGAAACACTATGGTTAACCAAACCACAAAAGGAACATGCAATTATTTTCCAATGTTTATGTGGAAATTTATCATGCTTAACATAGTCAAAAGAAGTGTGATTGAAATCATATTTATACCTTTCTCTTTCACCTTAGAGGAAAACCATCAATCCCTTCAATGCTTTTAGAGATTTCAAAAATTTTTGGTTCAAGTGTATGTTTATGTACATCTTCTTCCTCCAAATGATGTTTCAAACAATTGCATTACCCAAGAGTATAATCTTTACAAACTTGAGGTAGAGAACCTGAAATGAAACTCCTTCTAGGAACTGTTTCAATTTCCTTCATGAATCCTTTGAAACTTTTTCCATAAGATTGTCCATAGCCAAGACCCAAATACTTAGGTCTTTCCTCAACCATTATTAGATCAACAATACCATGTGCATGTTTTCCCAATTCTTTTCCTTCATAGCCTATTTTGGACATTAACTTGGACACTTTTCCTCTTGTATGTTTTTCAAAAGCACCAACATAAACACTCTTAGAGGAAATTGAAGACAAACATGAATTGTTTACCTCTTCTTCAAGTTGATACTTGACTAAGGCTTCTTTGATGGCAAGGAGATGTGTCTCCAACTCATGCATCTTTTCTAGATCCATATTCACAATATGAAGTTGTCTCCATTTCCTGCAATTTGTCAGAAATCAACTGCTTCTCTTCCTCCATGGAATTCAACTTCTCTCGAAGTTCGGTACTCATTTCTCTCCCCATATCCATCATGATGAACAAATCTTGCTTTAAGTCTTCATTAAAGAATCTTGTGAAAGAGGAGGATTTCGAAAACTCACTTGTAGAAGTTGTCATTATCAAAATGAACAAAAGAACTTCAACAAATTTCACAAAGCTTTCAAAGAACTTCTCACAAATTTCTGAACTAAATGGCAGTAGAATCAAATTCTTATTCAAGTAGCATTTTGCAAAAAATCCCTCTTAACCTTTAAGGATTGTCTTGAGGTCCTTGGGGTAAGGAGATTTCCTTCAGCCCTTCTTCCTTCTTGTCCTCTCCTATACTTATCTTATCAATAGCTTTCCCTTCACCTTTGAAAACTCAAACAATAGTCAGTTTACAAACAATCAAATAGCAGAATTTGACTATTTGAACACCTATGAAGTCAAACAAGAAGAGATATTTCTCTGTCAATCAAACATCCTGCTTTGATACCACCTTATCTAAAATGAGGGTTTAACAACTTGTTATGCTTACAAAAACCTCTCACTCGAAAGCTTATAAATATATGATCTAGCTTATGTTGACAATTGCAGAATTAAGTACTTGAAACATGTGTATGTCTTTGTTTGTTTTTAATTGTTTAAGTGATTTGAGTTGATTTGTTTTTATTGATATTAGACACACATGATAGCCATATAATTAAGCAAATAAGCATCAACACATAACAACAAATTTAATCTAGGAGTTGACTCGAATATCATGGGCTACGTCTCCTTGAGCTTTTGTCAATTTGACTTGGCTCTTTGGGATTATGGCTTCAATTCTTTTACAAATTCCACACTCGATTCCCATGGTTATTGACTGAACCAATGGGATTAGAAAACCATCTATATCTGTGTCATGTCTGTCATCATTATGCAAAGAGATCTAAGATCCCTTAGACTTGATTCCTTCAATTGGTGCACTAAGATTCCATGAGCTTCTTGATGGCACAAACTTATTCAAAATTATTCAACCGTCTCTAAAACCTATTCTGTTGTGTCGAGTACATATGAGACATCAACAATAGACTGTTCATTTTCTCAAAATGAACACTACATCCCCGATGTAAGCCTTCCTCCACAGATAGCACTAGGTTGCCTCAAACTTCCCTGTCACATCTCAGCCTTTAGAAGCCTTCAGATGTTTCTATAAACCCTTGCAATGGATTCAGAAGGCTCATTATAATTAGGAATGATGGTTGGTTCACTGAGAACGGATATTAGTAGCTCCTGCAACTTCCTCCAACCTTTGGTGGTCATGAGCTCCATAATCTCCTTGGGTGAAAATATCCTTGAAGATGGCTTCTTCAGCTTCTGTGGACTATTCCATTGGCTTCAGAAGGCTTCAATTAACCTATCTAGCCTCTTGGTTCACTCTGTTAGGTCGAAAATCACTTATGGAGTGCATTTAATGAGTAACATCTAGTGATGGTCAACTAAATTTGGCTCACTGCAATTAACTGTAACTAATTTGGCATAACTACCCTTTTTTACTGCTCCGCCAAGCTTGACCACCAAGGCTGACCATAACTATCAGTGTTTGGCATGCATGTGATAGGTACTATACCTAGCGGTTAGGGATAACGTTGGGTTGGTAGTCAACATGCAAACATCATGTGGTTAATTTCAATCGGCACACATGTGATCGCTTTTGGGGACCGTTGGTTGGTAAGACCTCTCGCGGTCCTAACCCCCAAATCGCAATCCATTAAACCTTAAATAGAACATTTCACTGTAGTTTGTTAAGATCCACCATAGCGGAGTCGGTAGCGTGCGTTCAGGTCTTACCGGAGGTCACGGGTTCGATCCCCTAGGACCCCAAACATAACTTTACATGACCATTCCACGGCCATGTGGCAGCCTCTAGGTTTGCCATGTGTCAACTCTTGATTTATCACCCAAAAGGAATATTTTGGGGAATATTCCAAAGACTATTCCTTGGAATATTCTTTTTTATTATTTCCCAAAAATCAATTATCCTTGGAAATTGCTATTTATTAAACTTTTCAAATGGCAATAACTTCTTCTTACGGTGTCAATTTTTCAAAACGTTCACGGCACCAGAATCAAGAAGCGAGATCTATCCAGTCGCTCAGGTTTGACACTCTTTTGAACACTTTGAATTTTGAGCTACCATTAAAGTCTTGGATCAATATCTGATCAATCTAGTGCCACTTATTTCAGCTATTTTTGAGTGGTCTTTGTGGAGAATTTTTGTGGAGAATTTTTGGGTTAGATATTATTTCCTTTGAGACGGATGAATTTCTCTTTCCATCGCCTACGTAGACGGGATATTGGAAAAATTTGTGTGGTGTCGGGCTCAGCTCTTAAGTGTTGAAATTTGTGGTAGGACACCTCTCCTACTACACAGTAAATTTGCTAAAACACTTCCTTAGTAGAGTGAGTAGGCATAAGGAGGGTTCGAGAAGATTTCATCACTCGGGGACGCACGCTTTGTTCACGAGGGCCTAGTGCCAAAATAGGGAAATTTTGGAAGGTCAGAATTAGCCATATCCCTTCCTAGTTTTTTGTGGGTCTGTTGAAAGGAGTCTAGGGTTAAATTTACAGAATTTGCTGAGTAGTATTTAGGCCAGAAATATCCTTTTGTTGAATAGTACATTTTATTATTCAAAGGGTAATTGCATCATTTTGTGGGTTTGCGGGTGGTTGGTTTGGGGCAGATCCCTTTCTAGGTTTAGATGAGTATTTTTGGGAGAAGCTACAACTACATTTTCAGGTGATTTTGGGCATCACAAAGGGTCATTTTCAGCATTTCTAGTCCAAGAGTAGTTTCCAATTTCTACGTTTGTACAGAAGGATTTTGCGGAAAAGTTTCCTAGCTCTTGCGGTCATCTCCTTCACTTGGGTTTGATCCAAATTTCTTATTCAAGCCCAAGTTAACTTGTTCCTTCCTATATGTACTCCTTAGAGCTCATAATTTAATAAAATGTTTGAACTTATTTTCCTAGCTTCTTGATGTTTTTGATGGTGCATGCCTATTCATGATTTTATTTTTTATATCCTAGTTCACGTGTCTTTTATTAGCTGTAAATCTCAATTTGGAATACTACAGTGGTATCAGAGCCATGATCTTGGTTAGTTGTGGGGTAGCTAACTAGATCATGGGTGATTTTGGCTTGTATGCATAGTGACAGGTTACACTATACACCACCCATGGCTCAAAGGAGATTCAATATGCCAGAATTTTGGGGTGGAATTCGGTGGAATGATGAGAGGTTGGCTCAGTTGAGGGAGGCACACAAGCCGTGGGAGTACAAATATCTACACCATATGGGGAGAGACGACAAAATCAGGGCACTGGATCTCCTCAAAAGGAGTAGACAGGCCAGGGAGAATTAGAGGGTGAGACTAGGATGTGCTTTTGTTGGTGGAGACATGGCTTTAGATATTAGAAGCTTGAGGAGGAGGAGGTCGAGCATGATGTTGGGGGTACACAAGGTCACGAGGAGCACGTAGATACACCTAGTCTCACATAGGAGCCACCCTTGCGGGAGTTCCTTTAGTAGCCTCGATTGACATGTGGGTGGTGACAATTGGGCACAAACCCATACGACCTTCCATTGGCAAGGTGCCAATAGGCATAGAGGTACCTAGAGCAGTGGCAAAGTTCCGAGATGACCGCTTGCTACAGTGGCAAGGAAAGCACCTTGAGGAGCGTGATCTAGATGAGGATGTTATGCTTGAGGAGCTACGTGTGGTACGGCAGCTTAGGACTCTTGTTGAGTCCATGATGGAGGCAGATGGCACGCAACTGCCAAAGTTATAGTACATCCAGTCAATAGCTCTCTTGAGGCTTACATAGAGTGGGCCGGCAGTATTGTTAGGTTGCCTCTACATGTTGAAGGGAGAGTGGTTGAGTTACCTAGACAGATTGTATATGTTGACAACGATTGTGAGATGAGGCAATATGAGTTGCATAGGGCGTAGCACTCATGAATCACAGGGTGGCGTTATTACGTATATTGGTGCTCTTACATTTGATCCCTCTCATGGGGTTGGATGGCGAGAGGTGTTGAGCTGGTACCCGATGGAGCAGGCTAGGTGTTAGGATGTATCGATGGCCATATTTCAGTCGAGGCCATGACTTGCTAGAGGGGCTCGAGGGAAAAACTATTTTTGGGATCAAAGTGGAATTCCCCATCACATCATGGCTTCATTCGACAATGGTAGTAGTTATTCGCTTGATCTGGGGATTGAGGGCACACACCCACAAGTTTATATTAGAATTTCGAGCAACACTAGTGTATAGCTAGATCGATAGCAGAGTAGGTGGACTCTAAGTGTTGTCCTGGCATGTGGATCAAGGGTAGAGTTGCGTGATGATCAACATACCCTTGCAGGGGCTGATCAAAGGAGGTCATTTTTGGCATTATCATATAGGTGTTGTCCTTGATGGCAACTCACATAGATGATAGTTCACAATGTAACACATTAACATCAAAGGATTATAGATCAGACTCTAGAGATTGAAGAAAGAGAGGTATACATTGGTTCACTTTGTCAAAGTAGCCTATACATGCGGGCACATAGAACAAAAAGAGTGTATACGTATAAACACACTTTCAAAGACATGTATGGGATGGAAAATCAAGGTTTTGGGTCTAAGGTATTGGTGTGAGGTATTTGGTCCAAGGTATTGGTCCGAGGTATTTGGTCCAAGGTATTGGTCCTAAGTGGTTTTGATCTAACGTATTGATAATGGCATAAAACTATATGAGGAGAAGATCATTAGGCCAGTGGGTGAAAGCATTGAATATCTTATGAAGTGTTAGATCAAATATGTAGGTTATGGGTTTCTGATGCTTTTCTTGATCTGAACTAAGGATGCACCTATATGGTTTGATCATGGATAGTTTGGATCTGAGTACCGACGCATGTTTTATTTTGTAAATGTTATGATTTTGGTATGACTGAAGTCTGGAATCACTATGAAGTTTTTAAGTTAGTATTTCCAGATTTGTACGCTGGTTCGCTTTGATAAAAGCACGTATACACGCAGGTTCAACCTAATAAAGTATCGTATATAGTATAAAAAATGATGTTTGAAGTTGTAGTTGGTTCTGGTGATTGATGGAGAGTTCTCGGTTCTG
>APFE030203912.1:5131-24979 GCA_000404065.3 Pinus taeda
ATGGATATTGCTTTGCTTGCAATATGTTTGGTCACAGAGCTGTTGATTGCTATAGAAGAAATATGAGACATGTAAGATGTTACACATGTAACAAGCTTGGACATATAGCTAAGGAATTCAGGATCAAAGTATGTGCACCATATCAAAAGGAGAAAACGTCATCATCATGCTTGAAGATATGGAAGAAGAAGGAAGTTCAGTCATAAGGATGTGGCACCGCACAATGTACTCAGATGCAGCACCGCACAGACATCACAGACTCAGGGGGAGTTGAAAATGTACAACTTAAGTATCCTAAATCTCATACGCAAGTTTCATGAAGGGAAGTCGCGTATATACGTGAGTCAGACACTGCAAAGTCGCGTATATGTCAGTCTGAGGAAAAGCAGTGGGGACAGGCTCAGAAAAAGGGTCTGATATGATTCAGTCCATTATTTTCTCTATCGGTTAATAGTTACAGTCTGCTGAGGATGTGTGGAAATGTCTTGATACTTGTAAGATGTTTTGATCCTAACTTGATGATGATGTCTTGATGCTTATTTCTGATATATGCATGATCAGATCTAACAGTAATAGATGGCACAAGTTGAGGGGGAGCATATGCCTTTAATAATGCATTGTTGGCATTATGGTTAATAGTCCTTGGTGATGATACTTATATGGATAAATGATTCATCTTGCTATGATATGGTTATGAGTTGTTCAGATGATTCTTGGGGTTACATAGTTGAGATTTAGATCATATTTGTGGTTGATTCTCTAATGGTGCTTACATGGTGATCTTCTTAAGGATAAGGAGAAGTACAAAGATTGAATACACAATGTCATTACTTGATGATGAGTCTTTCATATGCTGCTATCGTCATATGCATGAAGATCATGATCCAGGATTCTTGATGATCATGTAGATAAGGATTGTTGATATTAATAATATAAAGAAACCTTGACAAGATCTTGAGCTCTAGATACTTAGTGTTGGATACATAGAATTGCATTATTGGAGGTATGCTGATAAATTCTTACCTATATTATCATAGGTTGATCCTCACTTATGTTGGTTTGAATGAAATCAGTAGGCCAGACTCAAGTTGAGAAGAGTCTGATATGAGTCTGACAGAGACCAACTGGCATAGCTTCATGGGGAGCAGATAAAACTTCTAATAATGCATTGCTGGCATTAGCTTAGAAGCTCTTAGTTCGTGTACACAAGCTGGTGTTGGGATCAGATAGATCAAGTACAGAAGGAGAACAAAAGATCATGGTTGCCAAGCTGAAAAGTGTTTGATAGATGCTACTGATATTAGTCATTGATGACTTTCATAAGTCTTGCTCTTGATATTTTGTCTCTATGTATTGTATTTCCTTTATTATTATCAAGGTCATGTAATGGCCTATGTTGGTTTCCCCACTATGCCTGGGATGGATGATGTAATGTTCTTGTTTTATCATGTGTAAACTTTTGATGATCCCCACTTGGTTGGGAAGATGAGTCAAGTCCCACATGGATGGGAGATGGATGTATGTATGAGTCTTTGATGTTAGGAAGGTCACTTATAATAGAGTCATGTTCTTCTTAGAACATATTTTTGCAGATCTTGCCTACAGTCAAGGGAAGCATGAACATCACATTTCAGCAAAGTAGAGACTTCAACATGTACTCAGAGGGAGCATGGTCAGATGGATACACCTTGGAATATACAAATGGGGAGTTCATTCAGAGATTTCAGTAGGTACTCAGGGGGAGTATGGTCAGCGGGATGTTTATCAAAGAAAGTAAATATCTTGGTCTGCCCTTTGCCCTTGATGTCAAAGGGGGAGAGTGATTTGGTGTTGTTGCCATCAAGTCCAAAGGGGGAGATTGTTAGCATTATAATGCATGTGTTGTACTTGATGGCAACCCACTCATAAAAGAACATCTCACTTAGATATAACTAGATGAATCTTCAAAAGAGATAACATATGTGATTGAATGCATAGGATGCATGACAGCTCAAAGGAATCAGATGTTAGTTCTAAGTGTGAAAAAGTTAGCTTTGCCATCAAGTCCAAAGGGGGAGATTGTTAGCATTATGAGACAAGTGTTGTCCTTGATGGCAAATCACACAGATGGCAAATATTAGTGCAGGAGGTCAGCAACAAGGAATTGATGATCAATCTACAAGAATGAAGAGAAAAATATATATACGTAGGTTCATCGTGATCGAGCCGCGTATACACGCGGGTTAGACGTAACAAAGGCACGTATATGTTGGAGAACTTGCTTTTGGACCATGGTAGTTAGTCCTTGGGATTTGAACCTATGGTTTTGGACCATGGCGTCTCGTCAAATGTGTTGATCCCTAGTTTCGGGTTCATGGTATTGGTTTATTATGGTTTTGGACCATGGTATTGAGTAAGGCGTAAGACTATAAAAGGAGAAGAAGATAATTAGGAAAATGTATTGAAAAAGTCTTGAATTTCTGATGAAGGAGGAGATCTAGTATGTAGGTTATGGGTTGCTTGATCTAAGCTAAGGAGGGATCTCACAAGTTGATGGAGAACAAGATATAAGGATAAATCGGGATCAAATGGTTTGAAATGAAATATCTCTCTATGGTTGATTATGCTTATTATAGATCTGACACACGTAATGTTATGAACTGGGTATAACTTAATTTTGAAATCGCTGCAAGTCATGATTGAATATTTACAGATATGTACGCGGGTTGGACTTGGTGAAAGCGCGTATGTACGCGGGTTTGGTTCATTGTAGTAGCGTATACCCTTTGAGCTATGATGTTTGAAGTTACAGGTGGTTCTGGTTGTTGATAAGTTTTGATGACAGTTTAAAGGTGTCAGTATTCTGCATATCCTGCTTGATTGATTGTGTTTAGCTTCAGTATTATTGGATTAGAAGTAATATTGGATCAGGATCATAATGGCTCATATTTATGTGATATGATGGGCTAGATTTGGGTGCTAACACACATATTAGTCTTGTATATGTAATAATCTGGATATGTCTGAAGTCAGGAAGTGCAGTGAAGTTATGAATGAGTAATTAATGTCATATACGCTAGTTTGCCTTGGTGAAGTTGCGTATACCCGCCTGTTCTGCACTTCCAAGTAGCGTATACACTTTAATGCATGATTTTTGATGATACAGTTGGTTCTAAAGATTGTTGCATAGTTTAGTGTTCTGCTCTGTGTTCTGGTGACTGCTTTGCAGTGATTCAGTATTGGGTGATTCAGAGATTGATAATGCAAGTGTTGATTGATTGTGTGCTTCAATATATTGATGGGCCCAATATGAAAATTGGATGAAAGGTGGCCTTCAAATTTAGAGTTGTGCTTCAGTGTATCCAGTCTGAAAATTGATGAAACATGGTACCTGGAGGAAGAAGGAGAAGGTTGTAGCCTTTGGTAGATCGGCACCTACGTACTAGTATATCAGCTAATACAAGAGCAAAGGGGGTTGTAGCTCCCTTCCAGGAAAGGCTGGAGAACGAGAGAAGGTTGTAGCCTTCTGCAGGTAAAAGCCTGTGTACTGGTATAAGGCTGCACCAGTACAGAACTATTGTAAAAAGAATTTCATATTAAAGAAGATTGAGACGACCTGCAGAAGGTGGTTTTCACCCACATTGGGTTTCCACCTTATTTCATGGTGTTCATGTGTGCTTCTTGTGTTTAATGATATGTTCTGTTTTACTGCTTCTGTCTACTGTTCATATGGTCAATGAAGTTCTGATGCATTAACATATAACGGATTATCTGAATCATAAGTATTCTGGATATACGCTAGTTGCATTAGATATAGTCGCGTATACATGCGGGTTCACTTAACTGAAGTAGCATATATGTATCTAAGTATGGAAATGAAAAAGTTTTACTGATTAGATAATATTGATTCACCCCCCCTCTCAGTATTATTTCCAAAATATGCAACATGGGTATTCCTTGGATGGGGAATTAAAATTTTCATCCAAGGAGTACTCCTACTCAAAATTTGAGTAAAACCTTAAGGAGATAAGTTTAAAATATGAGTTGAAAAAGTAGTTTTATTATTTTATTATGTTTTAATATTTTACCTTTTTACTCCAAAAATGGTGAATCACCCCCCATGGTTTACATCATCATCTTGAATCCTATTGGTTCTTATAGATTTTATTTTGGTTGTACATTTTTCTTAGGAGGCCCATTTTAGACCTCAAAATTCCCTTAATGACATTTTCCCTTTGTTCTGCAATAAAGGAGCTATTTCACAAATCTAGGCTCCAATGTACTGTTGTAACATTTTCCCACTGATTAGGGCATCTGGCGGTCCATGTCAACCCTATCTGTTGGCTGCTAATCTAGTCCTCTCCTAGGACACCATCTACCTACCAACTCTCATCAACAAGAGAGCACATCCTCCAACATACTGATATTCTTCTCTTGTTCTTGGGATCTATGTATGTGTTGGACTAGTTAGGGCACACTTCACCAACCCAAAACCACTTTCCAACCACTTTGTTTCCCTTCTAGACTGTTGCCTTCCTTCCTTTGTCCTTACCAATCCTTTCCTTGCATTGTCATGCACCTTAGGCACCTCCACAAGGCCTCCTATGGCTCATGGATTACCCACAACTTTGGAATTTGTCTTCTAAAAGGGTGAAAACCCCTCTTCCACTTGTGTTAAGTTTGGAGAGTCTACGGTTAGGGAAGAGGATCCTTCCCAACCCTCATAGCCCATAAAAAAAGTCCTCCTTAACTTGTTGTACATACAACTCCCCCTGCGACCTAGAATAGGTACTAAACACACTATAAAACATAAATAGAACAACCCTTACCTCCTCTTATGTTTACGGCCTAGCTCAACGAGGGAACCCACAACCAATCTTGTCCTTACCTTGTCTTTCAGGCTTGCTTTCTATCTACCCTTAGGCCCTAGTCATATACAAGTTATCTTCATTAGAATTCCACACCAGAAAAGTGAAGGATCCTCCTCCTTGCTTCCTCGCTAATCTGCCCCAAATCCGCACTAATTTTAGAGGTGTCTTGATGCGTTGCTCACTTGGATGGGTGAGGAATGAGGCTCCTACTCATTCCTTTATATAATTCTCCTTAGGATAATGTCCAATCCTTCCAAGGGATCTATAAAAGTGAAGCCGACTTGTTTTCCTTAGGACAATTAGTCCACATAACCTTAAAAAATTCATAACTTGATTTCTACAACTTAGAATATATTGATTCCACTTCAATTTTTCTTGTCTCGATATCCTCTATCGTCTTGGCCCATCACATGTCGAAATTTCATCATGGTTTTGGCCCAACAACATTAGGTGCAAAAACCCCAGGCTTGGGTTTCATGTCCACAAGCCTACTTGTGATGCTTTGCCCTCCAATCCCTGAATCCTCGGGCTTGGAGTACCTCCCAATCCACACAAAAATTAACACACAAACCATAAAAACAAAGGTAAAACCACAACACCATGGTTATCCAGGAAATGGAAAGGCTAAGAAAAATCACTGTCAATCTAGGAAATCCTCCATTCTAGTGACGGATCACAACAAAGAATCCGCATGTATGTACCATGCATGCCAAAACTGGCAAGGAAACAATGCATGAAACTCGGTATTTGCAAGCAAAAACCATTGTAGATGCTGATCTCGATGTCCTCTTGCACTTTCTTGATTTTCCTTTTCCCCCTTGCTCCAAATCCAAAGTATGCGACGCTCCTCCAAGAGTGTTCCAAGAAAACTCAAGTGTCCAAGAGTATGAGAGAGAGAGAATAGAAGAGAGAGCTCCAAGCTAAAACTGGCAAAAGTTTACCAACTAATCCTTACAATCCTTTTTATCAATGAGGCCTCTATTTTCTACATTTCCATTATTTTCCTCCTAATGCAAATCTGTGACCTTTCACCTTCCTTTTCTCCTATTTTCCATTAATTTCATAAATAAAATGCCAATTAATGCCTCATGCCTTTCCAAATCCTTTTCCAAATCCTTTTCCAATTTACTTTAGCCATAATAAACCAAGTGAACACATGCTAGGATATTTTTCCCACCATTCAGCATTGAATACGAGTCCCATGACCTTGGTCTTATATTTTTTTTACATGAATTTTTAACTGTGGATTACATGAAGAATGCATAAGTACTAGATTAGGAGGGGGCCTCCGCCATTATAACAAAATATAAGTATGTTGTTCCTTGTTTCCTTTTTTATGTTTGGTTTCCCTATCATATCAATATTTTTTTGTATTATATGCTAATAACCTTCTCTTTGTATTTTCCTTAGAAGTAAAAGATTGCAGAATACACAAAGGTTATGGAGGATATTAGAAAATCAGAAAGCCAGAAAGATTTTATTATTCTTGATAATTACTTGTGATGTTCTTGATTTGTTATTATGATTCTCTATATCTTCTTTCTTTTAGTTCATCAAGCAATTACTAAAGCAGTAGCACATAAAACAATGAACACCACATGTAGGCACTATGCCAGGGTAAAACCCCCCTCGAGGGGAATACCTAGTCAAGAAAATTCTTCCTTTCAATAGTATTATTTCAGACTCTTCACCCTAGGAAAAGACCAAACCTTCCCTCCACACCAAGTTAGTCTCCCAGATTTTTGACCTCCTTTCAAGCAACTTCGACTAGGCACCCACTTTCAGCATCAGTCAACTTTCAAAATTAGTGAAACTTGGAAGACTTTGATATCCCAATCTAGGGAAGAAAACAAAGAGAGAGAGGCACCAAAATTTCATTTTTTTTTCTTCTTCTTAGATTCCACCCAACTTGCACTTCCATTGGCTTCCCGGCTTCATACTTCGCACTTCCCAACTTCCTTAGAGATATCGAACTTGCTTGAGATGAAGTGATCCAAATGAATTCAACTTGCTTCTATTTATAGGCTTCAAGGGAGGTTGAATTGATGTCCTTAGGTCGACTTTATCTCTCTTAGGCCAACTTGATGTGGAGGATACATAAATTACATTTAATAGAATACTTAAACTTTTTACATGACTCAAAAGTCTTAGAATGATCTCTTTAAAAGTACAATGACTCTATTGACTCAGAATAAATCCTAGAAGTCCTCAATGGGGACTTTGACCTAAACATGGTGACCCAAGCATGCAACCCATTATTTAATAAGTCATAATAATAAAATAAAATTCTTTCTTTTATTCTTTTGACAAGTACATTACATGATGACTCAAATACATTAAATGAAGACCGAACCTAGTTACATTTTCCAACACTCCCTCTCAACTAGGGAGGTATTCACCATATACAAGTACAATCTAAGATCTCAAACTATATGAACAGTGAAGAACTTTAGGCACTGCAATGCCATGGACTAGATTCATGACCAGGACAACCTATCCATTGGTCTCTCAACAATTCCGGCACTGCAATGCCATAGACTAGATTCTTGACTAGGGAAATCTATTCAAGTGGGAATAAGTTGGACTCAAGCTTGCAGCCTATCAAAGTATCGTCACGCTTACTTGCTAACCACCAACCCAAAGATCTAGGCGTCTATCCAAAAAAAAAGCTATATAATAAACACCACCTTTTCCAACTTCATGACCTAGACATCAACACAAAGTGTCGGTCATATGTCATCCCAGGAAATGCTTCACTCACAAAGCCTAAACACTCCTTGATCCAGCATATCAAGGATGACCAATATCTCCTAATCAAACTGATTGGTAACCAACATGTTATCAAATCCTTTGAGATATTTACTTGTACAAACACAACCCCGATCAATAATATATAATCAAATAGAAACCTCCAGGGTCATTCTATATGTTTCTTCTCAACCCAGTAGGACTATCAACCTAATATTTGACAGAAGATTCCTCAATCATATACTTTCCTTTCCTACTTAACATGTAGCAACATATTATGCAATTGCATCTGGCTTTCATTCTTTCAACAACACCTCAAAATGAATTCTCCAATTTCCTTCTCTCACTCATGGCCTTCACTAAAGCTTACGATTGTTGGTCCTGATCTAGTGCATCACACATGATATAGAGAACCATATCCACCACTCCCTCTTAATCAGGGAGGATCTAATCATTCCTATACAAGGAATATACCCAAGCTCCCTCTTAACATAGGGAGTTCCACTTCTTTTCTATGACATTGGAGAATCCTTCATAACTTCCATCCCTCTTATCAGAGTTATCATGACCATCATTCTTTTACTTTATGAGAATCTTCACCATCTTGAATATTATGTATCTGCACAACTTAGATATCAAGTACAACCAAATCTAAAGAAGCATGAAGTTAACCATATCAAAATCATATGGAAGCATTCAACTTTATACATTAGATACCCAAACTTATTTACAAACAAGAGACACATACTTTTCAACTTCTTGCTAGGGTTTTGTCATAAACCCTAGACTATATCATCAAGACTTTGATAATTTCATAAGAACCTTAATTTCATCTAGTGTTTCAATGTTTTTTCCATAGGTATGACACACCCTTCTACAACAATTGCAAACCCTAGAAGAAGTTCAAAGAAATATAGATCTACAATGTATTTAATAACTTTAGAATTCATATGTTAGACTTCCTACTAGGATTTAGTGTGAAACAATAGATTTCATGGGCTTTGAACAATAAAAATCAATCAAAACTCAATTCAAAGTCACAACTTGACTAGCTTCCACTAGGGTTTGTTGTAAACCTTAGATTTTACTAAATCTCAAAAACCACAATACAATTTCAGCTTTTATCAACTTTTCATAAATCCTAGAATATCACACTATCATCATATATCATAGATTTTAACTTCTAATAAGGTTTAGTTACAAAACCCTAGAATACAATCATCCTAGAGAATCAAACTTGGACTAGGGCTTAGTTCCAAACCCTAGGATTCATGACCATCAATAATTAGGTCAAATCATACATGTAAGATTCCATCATCATGCACAAGCATATAATAACATGTGTGAGTCAAACACAAATATTCAAATATCAATAAAAGTTAGACATATAAAAAACTTGATTAGACTAGGGGTTTGATCGGAAAAACACACACATGCCAAGGATTTCATCGCTAAGACATTATAAGGGTATTTCTTACACATTTCACAAACCCTAATGAGTTAGGGTTTCAACATAGGAACATAGCAAACCCGATATTGCCAATATTCCAAAGGTTCGAGATTTTAGACTTTATCATTCAACCCTAAGTTAGGTTTTCCTGATCATACAAAAATCCCAAACATGACATCATTAATGAAACTTCAAATAACATTTCATAATATCCCTAAGTATTTTATGGTTTTAGACATTCACATTATCATACCCTTAGGTTAGGGTTTTCCAGAGAACCTGTCTAGGGTTCTGTAAAATTAGTTAAGAATAAGAGTGGTTAGATTTATCAAGTGATGAATCACCCAAAATAATAATCAATATGATTCACTATAACTAGACACAACAATGTTAGTAATATATTTTCAAATGAATAAACATTTATTATAAAGAAATCAATGTTTTAGAGCATACCTTTGTTCCTCGATGAAACTTGTCTTGAGAGGTCCTCTTTGAAACTCCTTGAGAATATAGTAGATGTCTTTCTAATCAAGACAATAGAGGGAGAATGATGATTAGTGTTTAATATAATGAAAGTTAAATGAGTACATGAAAACAAAAAATGAAAGGAAATGGGATAATTTTCTTTGAGAGTTGTTGGGGGCTCCCTCCAAGGCTTGAGGGATACCTATAAACTTATAAAACGAGAAAAAAAAGAAATTATCTTTCTACACAAACATGTTAAAACCTATAAATCCTAAACATCATAAATATAAAAAATAGAATATCTATGACTAAAAGCAACGGACTTAATAATGTAAGTCCCTTATATCAGATTCTTTGGGTTTCACTTTCTTTGGGTATCCTTCTGCAATAGTGTTGACTTGATCTCTTTCTCTCTTCTTGTTTCTTGGATTGTCGGGACAATCACTCCTATAGTGATCCTTCTTATGACATTGATAGAATTCTACCTTGGACATGTAAACTTTATTCCTTGGTCCTTTAGTATTGACAACTATAGAGATCCTCAATTATTCTTGACTGTAGGGAGTCCATAGTTCTTGAAAAGTGGGAGGTCCCTTCCAGTAGTTAATAATTGTATAAAATGCACCCCAAGTATGTTAGGTCCCTATAATACTAGTGTAGCCCCGTATTGTTATTAGTGAAACCTCCTTAATATATCGTTGTGCCCATGTAGTCCCCATATTGTTATTATTGTGCCCCATAGAAGCCCAATATTGTTATTGTTGTGTCTTTACAATATTATTGTTATGTTGGCTTTGATTATATTGTGACCCCTTAGACTCCTATATATAGAAAGGAGGTCTTTTCATTTGTATCATCCAAAAATTGTTCATTTGTGTAATGTAAAGGATGCTTCCCCCTCGAAGAGGCTTATTTTGAAGTCATTGATCTATCTTTTCTTCTATTTTGTGAGATGGTTTCATAACAAAGTATGTGGAAATCCTAATAGAGCAATGATTACAAGTTATTTTTCTGGAACAATTTCATCAATGGCCAAAATATCATCCCTGATTCTTGCTATCTTTATAATGAAGGAGGCCATTGTATCTTCTTTAGTCATCTTTGTGGTCCTCAACTCATTTTTCAAACTTTCTACTTGACAAATGTTCTTAATAATGAATAACTTTGACAAGGCTTGATACATTTTCTTGAGCATGATGGATGTTGGATATGAATGGGACAAGATAGTCCTTTATTCCTTCTAACATTAGAGTCATGGCCACCAATTATAGTTCCCTGAACTTTACTTTGTTAACATCACTAGAGTCTTATGTAGGCTTCTTTACTTTTCCTTTGACCAAGTCTAGTACCTTGTTCTTTTCAAGGACAAGGTCAATCCTCTTCTTCGAAGACCTATAGTTTGGGGCTCCTTCAAGTTTGTTCTCTCCCTTGATTGTGTTAGACATCTTCCTTGAATACTTCTTTCTTGAAATAACCATTTTGAATGGTTCCTTGATCTAGTGCTTGAGACTACCTTTTTCTTCTTTCTTCATGAAATCTCTGATTCCATGTTAGAAAATCAGAAAGGAAAAAATATTTTATTATTCTTGATAATTACTTATGATGTTATTGATTTTTTATTATGATTCTTTATATCTTCTTTCTTTTATTTCATCAAGCAATTACCAAAGCAGTAGAAAATAAAACAATAGACACCACATGTAGGCACTATGCCAGGGGAGAAACCCCCTCAAGGGGAAAACCTAGTCAAGAAAATTCTTCCTTTCAATAGTATTCTTTGAGACTCTTCATCCTAGGAAAAGACCAGACATTCCCTCCACACCAAGTCAGCTTCTCGGATTTTCGACCTCCTTTCCAACAACTTCAAATAGGAAGCAACTGCCAACATCAATGAAACTTGGAAGACTTTAATCTCCCAATCTAGGGCACAAAATAAAGAGAGAGAGGTATCAAAAATTCATGTTTTATCTCCTTAGACTCCACCCAACTCACACTTCCTTTGGATTTCCGACTTCAGACTTCACACTTCTTGGCTTGCTTAAAGATATCAAACTTGCTTAAGATGAAGTGCTCCAAATGAATTTGACTTGCTTCTATTTATAGGCTTCAAGGGAGGTCAAATTGATGTCCTTAGGCCGACTTGATCTCTCTTAGGCTGACTTGATGTGGAGGATACATAAATTACATTTGACTAAATACTTAACCTTTTTACATGTTTAAAATCCCTAGAAGGGTCTCTTTAAAAGTACAATGACTCCATTGACTCAGAATAAATCCTAGAAGTCCTCAATGGGGACTTTGACCTAAAACATGGTGACCCAATCATGAAGCCCATGGTTTAATAGTACAATAATAATAATAATAATAATAATAATTCTTTCTTTTATTTTTTTGACAAGTACATTACATGATGACTCAAATACACTAAATGAAGACTGAACCTAGTTACATTTCCAAGAGAGGAGACTTCAAAGGATAGACTTGAAGCATGGAAGTTTTGTTGCAAATTAAGCCCCTCAAGGATTGATGCCATACAAGGTTTGTTAAGGAACAACTTAAGGTATGTCTTAGACTGTAAGTTTTGTTATAAAATTCCCTTCATGTAAACGATACGATCATTCTTCTTTTTAAATTTGCTTTATATTACTAATATCATTGTGTCTATAAGGTTTTGAATCACAAAGATTCTTGTTAAGGTGATTAATCATTAGATTGAATCTACCCTCATGATATTTGATTATTCTTGTGTAACCCTAACCTTTAAGGGTTCACTATGAAAGCCTAGCCTCTTGTTGCTAAGGGTATGTCGTTGTTAAATAATGAAATCCTAATCTACTAAAGAGTTGTTTATAAATTCTAGAACAAATGATGAATTTCTATGTTTAGGGTTTTGAATTTGTTCTGGCAAAAACCCTAGTCTTTTATGGATTGCTGATATTGTCCAAGTTATAAATATAAACCTTAGAACTGGATAAGTTAGGGCTTGTTGTCGAAACCTTATGGTTTGGTAAATTAGGGTTTATGAGCAAAACCCTTGTAATAGCTAAAATGAGATTCTAGGAATGAAACCTTAGGTATGTATTCTTCTGCATAATTGAAAGCCTAGCTTGATTGAAATTGATGTATATCTAACTTTGATGTATTAATGTTTGTGTCTTAGGTTTACATAGTAGGTATGAAAAATAAATGCTAGTCTATCCTAGATATGTATATGTGAAAATGCTAACTAATTTTTGATGTTCATGTTTTAGTCTGTAAAATATAGGGTTTGAAACAAAACCCTCGTAGAGATTGATACTCTAGGATATGATGATATTTTTTCGACATGATTTAATTTCTATGATAGAATATAGGGTTTGCAACTAACCCTAGTAGAAGTCTGACATGTAAAAATGTATTGTTGAAACCTTAGATGTATAGTAGAATTGTTATTTGATTGAAATTTTGATGTCTCGAGGATGGAGTCTAGGGTTTATGAAAAAACCCTAGCAAGAAGTTGAAGTCACGAATATAAAATATATAACTTTTGAACCTAATTAGGTTTAGGTATTTGATGTCTAAAATCTTGAATGGGTTGATGTTTCTGTTGTAATACTTAACTTCAGATATATTTTCTTTTGGATGTACTTGTAATTAACGTTTTGTGGGTACATAATCTTCAAGATGTTGAAGATGTTCGTAAGATAACTTGATAAAGGAATCTATAAGAATTTTGATGATCAAGATAACCTTGATGCGATAAAAATGAAATAAAACCTTGAAATAATGAAGTTTTTCTGATGTTATGAAGTTGTTGATCTCCCTAAATTGAGAGGGAGCCTAGATAGAAGGAAGGGTAAATATCCCTATTGGAGAGGGAGGTCATATCATGTCAATGAATACCTTGAACTAAGAATGAAACCAAATGAATGAAAGTACTATAGATGAATGTTTGTGATTCATGAAAGTTGCAAACAAAAGACTTGAGAAGTACTGAGGCTGTAGATGGTGCTACTGAAGAAAGTGAAAGAAGAAAGCTTCTCACAATATGTATTTGGATAACTTGATGACGATATTCACAACATTTGAATGATTAAAGGCCCTGAAGATTTGCATTTAATTGAATATGTGTTTAAAGGTTTATTGCTGATTAGGGTTGTGACTGTGCAGGATCTCTCCATAAAAGGTTGAACTTTTGAAGCATGCTTGGATTGGTGGATATATTTGATTTAGTTGATTAGGAGAGATGAAACATCTTATGGCAAGATGTTTGGGAGGAAATCTGGCGGCCAATGTGTTGATGTCTAGATCTCGAAGAGGGAGGGTCGCGTTGGTCATGGAGCCTCGACCTTAGGTACACACCTAGATCCTTGGGTTGGTGGTAGAGCTTAAAACTTGATGGTACATGGAATGGCTAAATCTTGAGTCCCCTTAGCCCCACCTGAATAGAATACATTGGTCAGGTATCTAGTTTGTAGCACTGAGTGTGCTATAACTCTTCATAGTTCATTTCGTTATGAAATATTCCATGTACTCTTATATACATGTAATTATGAATACCTACCTAGTTAAGAGGGAGTGTTGAAGAATGTAACTAGTATCGATCTTCAAAATTACACTTGTTAAAAGAAAATTGATTATTAAAGAAATTAACTTATTAAAGCATGGGTTTCATGCTTGGGTCAATGTTTTCTAGGTAAAAGCCTCCATTGAAGGCTTCTAGGTTTTGTTTTGTCTCATTAGAGTCATTGTCATTTTTATTAGACCCTATTACAGGTCTAGTTGGGTGCATCACTCCCAACATTCTTATCAATACAATTAGGGCTCATCAAACCCTAATTCACTTGTTACATGCCCTAGACAAGTCATCTCATTGAATGCTTCCATCCATGAAAGTTTCCTAGCTTGAAGCCTTGCTAAAATGCCTCCTTGGGACACCAGCGCAACCTTGGTCAGGGGTAACTATGTTGCAGAGTAGGCAGGCCCATTCAGGCTAGCATTGCAGTGCACTTAGGTCCTCTTTGACCTACACTGGGCGAGATTGAGAAAACCTTGCATAGGGTTCTGGGAATATTCCTTGATTCTAGATCATTCTAGAAGGATCCCATCTCTTATCTCCTCCTATGAGCTCAAATTTGGATAGGCTAAGGATCAATTAACCTCTGATCCTATCATTCCTTACTCCATGGAAACTCACTCCAAGTTTGTAAGGCCATTCAATACCCTCATTTATGACAAAACCACCTCCATTTCCCTATAAATTCAGTACTCATCATAGTGATTAGGGGGCTAGCATATGAAGATTGTAGAGAAATTCTGATGGTTTGAGATTTGAGTTCATGTCAAGCAATGTTATGCTACTGGATTTATGTTCTTTTGATGTGGCGAGGGTTGTACTAAAGCTGAAGGAGTGACACAAGATCGAACTATATTGGGTGAAACTCTTCCTTCTACATTAATAAAGGGTTTATTCCTTTTCTCATATTCTTTTCATATCTATGATGATTATGTGTTTAAATGTCTTCGATTCCATTGTTTTATAGTAGATAGATAATGTATGATTAAATCGTTTCTTGTTTCTGTTTTTGTTGATACAGGTATCGATTGAGTCGATTTAGCTCAAGTGGGAGCGAAGGGAGCAATTCAAAGGGGATCAAGGAAGCGAAGGACTACAAGTAAGTTCGTTCATCTCATATATCTACTATAGGAAAATGTTAAACTACTTTCCTTCTGTTGTTCTAGGTGTAGCTACCAACCTAGGGAAAATGTGTTTATCCGTAGATGCAAATTCCATATAACAGACCCTTATTGGGCTTTTGTATCATGTAAAAATAATTATTTTTGAGTCAAAAAGGTTATTTGTCACCTCTACACCAAGTTGGATCTGTCCCCATGAACTCAACCTACATTAGGAAAATTCGACGCAACATAAAGGCTACATAAAGAGAGGAAATTTGACCTATTTGGATCATTCACTCAAAAAGTTCGATCTTCAGGAAGAGAGGCAGAAAAGAGAGTGAAGTAGCTGGAGAAGGACAAGATTTGTTGGGAAAACTTAATTTAAGTTTTTGGGCTATCTATCTATCACATGTGCGAAGTTTCTAGGTAGTTATGGGGGCCTAAATTCAGTGTCTACTGCAGGTACAAAATTATGTTGATGGTGGTCGAAGTTCTGCTGCTGGGGGCCCAAAATTTTGCGATCAAGCTAATGCTAGGTAGCTGTCACTTGGAGATTTTGTCAGGGATTATCTATTGAAGGTCAGGGATAATTTTGTGGTTGGAGTAAGTCTTTGCCTAGGACTAAGATGTCTGGAAGTGTCTCATCTTGATTTGAATCTACTAAAGGAAGAGTTTGTGACTAGGTTTCCACCTTATAGGGGTTTTTTCCCTGGTTGAGTGCCTACATCTTCTGTCTCTTGTTCTTGTGGTCTTCATATACATATAATTTGGTAATTTATTAATCAAAGATAAAATAATTAAGAAGTAAAAGAAGCCAACATAATTCACAAGTAGCTATCAAGAAAGAGGAATCAAACCCTAATTCCTACAAGCATTGATTTCTCAACTATAAGGAAGCAATGTAGCAAGTAAATACGTCGACTAATGGGTAAAATCATCTATTTGAGAAATAAATAGAGTTTGTGTATGAAAAAATAATAATTATATTTATATATGTGTTGACCAAGAACAAAAGAAATGTTCAGTGGATGGGTTTGAATAGTTAGTGATAGAGAAAACTCCCTAGGTGTGGATTTATACATTTAGAAATTATATAAAATGTCTAGGAATAGCTTTTAGGCACTAACAACTCCAAAAATCTCCAAGGATGGATTTGTATTCACAACAAAAAAGGAAAACGTCTAGGGATGAAGTTAGATGCCTATTCACAAAGACAAAGGAAAATGTTTGGGGACAAATTTAGATGCCCAACAACTCCAAAAAATCTCCTAGGATGGATTTGTATTCACAACAACAAAGGAAAGCATTTGGGAACAAATTTAAATATCCAACTAATCCAAAAATATCCTAGGGGTAGATTTAGAATTTCGACAACTTATAAAAATGCCCGAGGATGAGTTTAAACTTTAGACTCTCAACTACTTTGAAACATGTTTGGGGATCTATTTGAACCCTTAACAACTTGAAAATCCACCACAAGGATGGATTTTTATTCATATCAATGTAAAAAACATATGGGAGTGAATTCAGGTGGATATATAGGAGAGAGGAAAACTTCACCAGTCTAGAAAACTAATTTAGCAACCCTTATGCTTTTGCAATAGTTCCAGAATAAAAACCATTGATTTCCAATCTCCAAAATTAACCAAGGTTGGATAATATAGAGTTTTTAGAATAGGTATCCACCATTCAATATTTGTGCTATGAAGTAAAAATCTCCTACATACAAAAATACTTAGTGCAAAGCTCATTAACTTCTCAACAAAGCTTAATAATCTAGATATAAACCATTAATAATGTGAAACAGATTTAATGAACCAAAAATGTCAGTTAATACTATAAATTACTTAGCACACAAAATAAAACAATACACATGGAGACACAATTTACATTGGAAACACAAATGAGAAAACTAACTTTGAATGAGGCTCAGTTTTTCATATTGACCATATCTAGTGAAAATGCAATTGATGAAATCTATGCATATTCCTCTCCTTCGCAAAAAAGACCCATTGAGAATGAGATTTAAGAAGTAAATATGGAGAATCATTGGATAGGGGAATGCCAATAGCCATGATTGTTCGTTTACTCTTCCTTATATTTCTCTCCTATTTTTTGTGTTTTTACATTTACTTTTCTATTCTCCTCCCAAATTCTTACTACATTAATTAGGGTTTAGAGTTATTTTTTAATGTATAAAAGTAGTTTAATTAGTGTATTTTGGTTAGGTATCAACAAAAATTACATAATAACAAAAAAATAGTAAATGAAAGTAAATAACCTAGGGTCAATCCATTGCAATTCCCTTAATGATCTAATCAATCTAATTGGTGAAGATGAAAGCAAAGAGGGAAGAAAATAACTCACGTAGATGAGCCTTTATGTTAGTGTTGAACCTTCTTAAACTAAATATGAGAGTTGTAATAGGCCTCTAGGGGAGTGTTTAGTCCCATAATTGAATCTTTGCACATATATCACTCTCTATGCAAAACAAACCTATACCCAATCCCAAATGAAATACAATATCTAACACTAAATCTACCATATAAATAATGTATAATGAAGTTTGGAATGGTGATAGAAAGTTCCTTTAGAAGATTTGCTATCTCCTTTAGCTTGTTTGTGTTGGGACCTCCAAATTAAGTGTGGAATGCTGAGAAAAAGTTCCCTTAGAAGATTTTTATCTCCTTTACCCTATTTGTGTTGGAGCCTCACTTGAATTGGAATTTGGAGGAGTTAGAATTATCTAATGTATTAGAGGGAAAATCTTATGAAGAAACCTTGGGATGAAGTGACATGGCTTTAAGGTTAGAACCAAACTAACCATAAGAGATCCCTATAGAGATATTCGAGAAGAAAGATAACAAGTAACTTAAGAGCATGGAAAAAAAGTTAGGAAGATATATCAATATTTGACAACAACTTGAGTGTGTATTTGGAATATAGGGTTTCGAATATATAAGAATTGAAGAGTTGAAGAAAGAGATAGCAAAGAGGAATGGAGTGGAAAAAAAGGGTATGGGAACGATCCCAAGGCATAGGTGAAAATTAGTCTAACCATTAGATAGAAAGTTTTATATGTAAAGTCAAATTGCAAGATTTGATTGCATATCAAGTCTGCCAGGCCATACCATGGGAAATTTCCCACATATAGGCTCTTTGGTTTGTGTGACACAATACACAATTTTGATACTCCTAATAAAGTTGTGGTTCATTTAGTGCCTTGACACTGAGAAAGGTTAAGGAATGTTTGACTCATTTGACCCCCTAGATATAAAAATCAAATAGATTTGGTTCCTTGGGTATGCATATTGGTAATGAAGCATTTGAAGTAACTATGAATCCAATAAGGGGTTTGCATCGCCTATCAGACACGTTAAATATGTAAATACGCAAACAAGTTCCCTAAAGGGTCAAGGTGATCCTAACCAAAAACTAAAGGCCAAAGGGCGAGAGAGAAATGTTGTAAGGGAGCTTATGTAATCCCTAGACATCTTTAATAAGTCACACATCTAAGAGAAGGTGAGGGGAGCTCAAGGAAGGTTATCTAGAATATAAGGACAATATTGTAGTATTGATGTGATCACTAGGAGGGTCATATATAACAATCTATAGAAGCAAGTCACATTCATATAGTCTACGAGGGTAAGTCTATGTGAGCACTAAAGTGTGAAATCCATACACTACAAGGACTTCATGAGATCAAACATAGTGAATCAAGGTTTTAAAGGAATTAATCTTGTGTGGAAGGTATTCTAAACCTATTTTTAGGAAATGATTATGTTGCCTCTATTTTTGTCGACATAAAATAAGTCAATGTAAAAGTATTCCCTATGGAGAATAGGGCATAAAGCGTGGTCTTATTCAACTTTATATAGATAATCCTCCTATTTTACCTTTAGATATTTGGGAAATAAGTTTGATAATGATGATTGATGAGTTTGGAAGAATATGATAAATTATTCTTCATTCATAACCTTATAGTGATGTCTATAGAAAATAATAGTTTAAAGCAAACACCTCAAAAGTCCTTATACGTAGACATGAGGTAATTTATATATGTGAAGTGGAATAGGAAGTATGATTATATCCTATACTAAATAGAAATGAAGAGATCCATATTTACATATAGAGTTATGTTAAGAAGAATATCATGTCTCCCAAAATTTCCTTAAGATAAAACAATTTATATTTCTTATTTTGCAAAGAAAATAAAAAGATAATTATAGGTTTAGTAGACAACTTGACAACTTTACATAATAGCATCACGTTTAACCAATGAGTAGTAGAAAGATGAATGAGGCTAAAGACAATTCTTAATGGACCCATGCATAGTGATAAAAGATATGGTTGTTTATAAAGGGCTCAAAACATTAATAAAATTTGAGAATATCGTTATTCAAAATATTTGAAAGGTGTACTTTCTGAAAATAAATACCAGAAACGTTTAGTTAATATGAAAGAAATAAATTCGAAATTATAAATATTCAAAAAAGAGTAATCCTTGTATAAGGAAATATAGAAAATATCTACTAACATTAAATAAATAATTTTCTTAAAAAAAATGAGATTGTTATTATTTGAACCAAATATTAAAACAAAAACTCGCAAGAAGCAACACTATGAGACTCAATAAGAGCTCTAATTTTGGAGAGTAATTTTGATTTGGAGAGTTAG
>APFE030203920.1:41522-139559 GCA_000404065.3 Pinus taeda
TGACCGCCACCACCGCCACCGCCACCGCCACCGCCGCCCGCCGCCACCACCACCCAACCAACCTGTACGGAACCACCACCACCCAACCAACCTGTACGGAACATGGGGAAGTGAAAAGACCACATGTACGGAACATGGAAGTGAAAAGACATGGATTGGTATTTTATGAGAATTTTTATGGATTGCGTTAGACGAGAAATCATCTAGTTAATTGTAGTGTTAAAATTTCTTCTTTTGATTTTGCACAGGTTTTTTTTTGAGGACTTGAACCTTACCCATTTTCCTAGATTGGTTGTTGTTTCTAATTACCTCAAATAATTAATTAAGGTAAGTTAAATTGAAAAGAAATGAAGAGATCATAACTATGTTTGATTGGTCAAATTTTTTATTCTCTTGGTGAAATATATATATATATATATATTATTTGATTTAAAAAATATATATTTTTTACCCAAAAATATATATATATTTTTTTACAATTAATAAAAATTTGACGAATCAGTTTTTTGGATCTCTTTATTTCTTTTCATTTAACTTATCTTCATTTATTTTTAATCTCTTTATTTCTTTTCAATTTAACTTATCTTCATTTATTTTCAATTTAACTTACTTTAATTAGACTTTTAATCATTATACACTATTTCATTATAACTTCAATTAATTTTCAGTTCTATTTATTTCTTTCTTTTCACCATTATCTTTTTCACCATTATCTATATAATGTAGTTAAACACTCTTATTATCTTGGAACTCCCTCATGCTTCTTGTTCCTGAAAATAGATAAAGTTTTCACCTGAAACATTAAGCTCTTGGGACAATACACACAAAATTCCAGAAATCCTCAACACCAATATATTTAATATTTAATGCTACTCTGACTATCACGAATGACACATGAATAGTCGTGTAGGTTTTAATCAAACATTGTCGATCGCGTCGGATTTCCGTGTGGTTGTCCACTGTTCTCCGCAGAGCATGGCGTGGCGGCAGCAAGGACGGCATAGCCGCGCAGTCATTTGCTAGGTGGCCAACAGAGCCGTGAAGGATAAACTACTATGCAGTAACACACGCAAGTTTTGACGATTTTACGATCATTAGCCAACTCATGCCATGTTCAATATTGTGGGTTTCTAATATCACCTTCACCGTTACTCGACATAAAATTAAATAACTGCGTTAGTTTCATGATCCAGCATCGTTCCATTCCTTTGATTCCAAACAACCACCACGCCTATGAATAAAAAACGCTTTGGCCGCACGTCGACATAAAATTGCGGGCATTTAGAAGCCATAATTTCTATATACTAGCATATGTGGTTGATATTATAAAAATTACATAAAAATATTATTACTATTAATAATTACTATATTTTTATTAAATATTTTTAATATAAATATAAATATAATTAATTAATTAATCATTATTATTATTTAATAATAATAATAAATATAATTAACTAATAATATTTTATAAATATAAAACATATTTTATAATTAACTAATAATGTTTTATTAAATTATAATTAATTAATTATTATTATTATTTTATATTAAATAATAATGTTTATATTAAAAATAATTAAATAAATATTTTTTTAATAATTTTAAGTAATTATTATTAATTAATTAAACTCAAAGACTTATATTAAAAAACCTATAAATAATACTATATTCTAAGAATATGAGCCTTTAGATTAATAAATCCAAGAGATTGATATTATAAACCTAAAAATATTATAAACTCAAGGTATAAAAACCCTAAGATAATATAATAAACCCTAAAACAATTATGGGTGACCATGATCGATTTTCATATTGAGACAATCTTTTTCACAATGCAATGTTGGACCATGGTTGACCATGATTGGTTTTCATATGGAGACAATCTTTGTAACAATGTGAAGTTGGACCATGGTTGATTTTCATATTGAGAAATTCTTTATCAAAATGTGACGTCGGAGGTTGACCACGATTATAAACCCCATGGATTTATATTAAACTAAAAGATTAATATTATAAACCATATGAATAATATATACCCAAGGGATTGATGTTATAAACCCAAGGGAATAATAAACCCTAGGGATAAAAATTATAAACCCTAAGATAAATATTATAAACTCTAAAATAAACATGGTTGACTATGGTTGAGACAATCCTTGTCACAAGACGTTGCACCATGGTTGACCATGCTACACCAGGATTGATTTTCATATCAAGACAATCTTTGTTACAATGTGATGTTGGATCATGGTTGATTTTGATATTGATACAATCTTAGTCACAATGCGACATTCGATCATGGTTGACCATGGTAGACCATGATTAATATTATAAACCCAAGGGATTGACCTTATAAACCCAAGGGAATAAGAAACACGAGGGATTAATGTTAAAACCCCAAGGGATTATGAACCCGAGGGAATAATATTAAACCTAAGGGACAAAAATTATAAATCTAAGGTATATAAAGCTTAAGATAAATATTATAAACAATAAAATAAATGTCATTGTCACAATGCGACATTCGATCATGGTTGACCATGGTTGGCTTTGATTGACCATGGTAGACCATGATTGATCTTATAAACCCAAGGGATTGACCTTATAAACCCAAGGGAATAAGAAACACGAGGGATTAATGTTAAAACCCCAAGGGATTATGAACCCGAGGGAATAATATTAAACCTAACGGACAAATATTATAAATCTAAGGTATATAAAGCTTAAGATAAATATTATAAACAATAAAATAAATGTCATTGACCATGGTTGATTTTCATGTTGAGAGAGTCCTTGTCACAATGTAACGTTCGACGATGGTTACCATGCTTAACCATCATTGATTTTCATATCAATACAATCTTTGTGACAATGCACCGTTCGATGATGGTTGACCATAATTGACCATGGTTGACCATGATTGATTCCAAAAAACATGGTTGACCATGGTTGATTAAGGTTGACCATGATTGATTATAGTTGACCATGATTGACCATGGTTAACTGTGGTTGATGATGATTATCATATTGAGACATAATTTGTTAATGCAACATAAATTATAAACCCTAAAATAAACATGGTTGATTTCCATATTGATTGACAATGGTTGACCATGATTGACTATAGTTGACCATGATTGACCATGATTGACCATGGTTAACTGTGGTTGATGATGATTATCATATTGAGACATAATTTGTTAATGCAACATAAATTATAAACCCATTATATAAACCCTAAAATAAAAATGGTTGACTATGGTTGAGCATGGTTGATTTCCATATTGAGACAATCTTTGCCACAATGTGATGTTGGACAATGGTTGACCATACTTGACCATGATTGATATCGAGACAATCTGTCATAATGCAACATTGGACTATGGTTAACCATGGTTGATTTTCATATTGAGACAATCATTGTCACAATGTGACATTCGACAATGATTGATATTATAGACCTAAGGTAATAATAAACTGAAGAGATTGATATTATAAACCTAAGGGAATAATAAACCTAAGGGATTAAAAGTAAAACCCCAAGGGATTATGAACCCAAGGGAATATATTAAAACCAAGAGACTAATATAATAAAATGAAGATATATAAACCCCAAGTTAAATATTATAAACACTAAAATAAACATGGTTGACAATGGTTGAACATGGTTGATTTTCATATTGAGACAATTGTTGTCACAATGGGACGTTAGACCATGGTTCACAATGCTTAACCATAATTGATTTTCATACCAACATAATCTTTGTGACAATGTGACATTCACAATGAGACAATATTTGTCACAATGCGACACTGGACTGTGATTGACCATGATTGATATTATAAACCTACGGGATAAAAATTACAAACCCAAGGTATATAAATCCTAAGATAAATATTATAAACCCTAAAATAAACATGGTTGACCATGGTAGATTTCGATATTGAGGGAATCTTTGTCACAATACGACATTACACCATGGTTGACCATGGTTAACCATGATTGATTTTCATATCGAGTTAATCTTTTCCACAATGTGATGTTGGACCATGATTGACCATGGTTGGCTATGATTGACCATGGTTGACCATGATTGATATTATAAACCCAAGGCATTGATATTATAAGCCCAACGGAATAATAAACTAAAGGGGTTACTACTAAAACCCAAAGGGATTATGAACACAAGGGAATAATATTAAACCCAAGGGACAAATATTATAAACTCAAAGTATATAAATCCTAAGATAAATATTATAAACACTAAAATAAAAATCGTTGACAATGGTTGACCATGGTTGATTTTCATATTGAGATAATCCTTGTCACAATGTGACGTTGGACCATGGTTGATTTTCATATCAACACAATCTTGGTGATGATGTGACCTTCGACCATGGTTGATTTTCATATCAACACAATCTTGGTGATGATGTGACCTTCGACCATAGCTGACCATGATTGACCATGGATAACCATGTTCGATTTTATGAAACATGGTTGACTATGGTTCACCAAGGTTGACAATGATTTACCATGGTTGATGATGGTTATCATATTATGACAATCTTTGTCATAATGTGACGTAAATTATAAACCCAAGGCATATAAATTCTAAGATAAATATTATAAACCCTAAAATAAACATGGTTGATCATGGTTGAGCATGTTTGATTTCCATATTGAGACAATGATTGTCATAATGCAACGCTGGACCATGGTTTACCATGCTTAACCACAATTGATTTTCATATCGAGACAATCTATCACAATGCGACATTGGACTATGGTTGACCATGGTTGATTTTCATATTGAGACAATCATTGTCACAATGCAACATTTGACCATGGTTAGTTATGATTGACCATGGTTGACCATGATTGGTATTATAGACCCAAGGGATTAATATTATAAACACAAGGGAGTAATAAACCTAAGGGATTAATACTAAAGCCCCTAGGGAATATATTAAAATGAAGGGACTAATATTATAAATTGAAGTTATATAAATGCTAAGATAAATAATATAAACACTAAGATAAACATAGTTGATAATGGTTCACCATGGTTGATTTTCATAGCAACACAATATTTGTGACAATGTGATGGTCAACCATGGTTGACCATGATTAACCATGGATGACCATGTTTGATTTTATAAAACATGGTTGACCATGGTTAACCAAGGTTGGCCATGATTGACCATGGTTGACGACAATTGATTCTATAAAACAGGATTAACCACGATTGAGCATGGTTGAATAATATTATACCCAAGGGCCCAATATTATAAAGCCAAGGTATCTAAACACTAAGTTAAGTATTCTAAACACTAAAATAAACATAGTTGATCATGGTTGATTTTTATATTGAGACAATTCATTTCACAATGTGACATTTGACCATGGTTGAGACAATTATTGATTTTAATATTAAGACAATATTTGTCAAAATATGACGTTAGACCATGGTTGACCATGATTGATTTTATAAAACATGGTTGACCATGGTTGAATAATATTACACCCAAGGGACTAATATTATAAACCCAAGGTATATAAACATTAAGATAAATATTATAAAGACTAAAATAAACATGGTTCAACGTGTTTGAATTTAATATTGAGGCAATCATTGTCAAAATGTGACATTGGACCATGGTTGACCATGACTGATTTTCAAATTGACAAAATCTTTATCACAATGAGACATTGGACCATAGTTGACCATGGTTGATTCTCATATTGAGACAATATTTTTCACAATGCGACGTTGGACCATGGTTCACCATGATCAATATTATAAACCAAAGGAATAATAAACCCTAGGGATTATGATATGGGGCTCAAAATTATGCTCAAAGATCAAATTTATCATAATGGTGTGGAACCTGAATGAATTTGTAGTGCCCTTAATCCTGAATCCGATGCAACTTGTTTCATGTGAAAGAGACACAGTATGCTCCTAGAAGCATAATATGTTAACTTTGTCAAATAGGTAAAAAATTTGCAGGTGGATGATAGGGATGTTGACTAGGCATCCGTATGGCCTAGGTGGAAAGGGGAATATTCTTGGATTATTCTTGGAATATTCTTAGAATATTTTTCTTTGTTGGCTTCATTTTATTAGTCCACGTGTTTTTTTTGGGCGAACGAGAAGGTGACATGTGGCTAAGCCTAAGGCCGCCATGTTTCCTCCTAATGGCATATTAAAATTTGTATGGTAGATAGGGCGGAGGCTAGGCTTGACCCTGTAAGCTCCCATATCATAGATCAAGCACTAACCATTGCAATCACACATTGTTTCTTAACTACAAGGGGAAGGCAGTGAAATTTGAATTTGAATCATTTTTTATTTGGTGGGTGGGACCATGGTTAACCCCCGACCCTAGTCCATGCACCATGGTTAGGGGTTAGCCATGACCCCAAACCTTAACCGTCACAATAATCATTATTAGCACCAGCCATGTGAACAAATGCGGGTGGTGGAGTGCGGGGTTCGACCGGCGGGGGCAGGCTATTAGCCTTAACCCCTAGGCATGTGGCCCCTCACATGGCTACAATTTTCAAAACTTAAGTGTTAGAGGACATTTTAAAGTTTTGACAAATTCTCCTGATTTCTGGAAAAAGCGTCACTTAGTTAGAGCGCTTGGTGGAAAAATTGTAGGATGATGCCAGATTTTGGGGAAATGTAGCGTGGATAGTGGGAAAACTAGGAGAGGTCATAACTTCTCCAATTTTCAACCAAATGGGATATAGAAAGAGGCTAGGTAGCCATTTTTCAACATTATGGACTCATTGGAGTAGGTTTCAAAAGAATTTTAGCATTGTAAACACATAGTTTAACACTTTTGAGCATAATAGAGAGGCCCAAGCCATTGGAAGATGATCCAAGGAGACGTAGCCCAAGAGGGGTGAAGTCCTTCATCATGTTCATGTTGTGATGTGTTTTTCGTGATGTTCTATATATTTTTATGCTGATGTCTAGTCTCTTAATTATGTTAAAATTGTTGATAAAATTAACATAAAAATGCATTTTACACTTGCAAAACTCATGAATCCTTAAGCACAATGAAACCATTTTATTTCTCATATGAGGAGGATCTTAGCACAACAATATAGTATTCTTAGTCAGATCTTTTTGGTATCCGAGCATCGAGTTTTCTTTATTTGAGAAGGATTTAACTGTTTTCAAGTTTATGTCATTCTTACAAGGTTAAAACTCAAAAGAGGAGAAGGGAAACTGGTTGGAAGCCCTAAAGTTGGATTAAGGGGAAGGAGGGAAATGTTGCCACAATCTCCAACACCAGTTCATTCTCAAGTTGTAGTTGAGACTTCAAAGAACATGTTTCATAAAGGAGAACCTACAAACATGACAGAATATGAGAAGGTCTTCAGGAAGGCTTTCTTTGATATGACAAAGATGGTGAAGGCCCTCTATGAAGAGAGGAATACAAGGCTGCAACGTAAAAGTTCCAAACCTCCCTAAGGAGAAGGTTCTTCAAAAGGAGGTAATGAAAATTGAGACAAACATCCACCCTCTCCACCATCTTCTTCATCTTCTTCTTCACAAGCATCTTCACCCTCTTCCACTAACACAACCCTTATTCATACTCATCATCATACTTCAAAATGAATTGGTAAATCATTTTTTAAAAATTGATGTTAACTTTGAGCTGCCCATGCATAATGGTGAAGTGAATGTAGAGAATATTGATAATTGGATTTGTCAATTGGAGGTCTATTCCAGAATTCAAAACCTTCAAGAGGATGACATAATGATTCAGTTAACTTCCTTGAGAATTGAGGGTGAAACACTAGTATTGTGGGAATCAATGACACAAGAGGAGATAAAAAAACATGACAAGATCTCAATTTCTTGGATTGATTTCATTGCTTTAATAAAAAGACAATTCTACCCTCTAGATTATATGCAAAAATCCATCATGAATTGGCAGAACTTTAGAGAGCTTAAAGGTCAAAATGCGCAAGATTACACCCAAGAATTCAGAAAAAGGTCTTTAATGTTAGGTGTAGATTTGCAATCACAAGACATGTTGCTAAAGTAGATAGGGGGTTTACAAAGTTACCTTAGGCATACTATATTAATATTTAATCCTAATAATCTAGATGATGTGTTTGTGCAAGCCACTCATCTTGAGGCAAGAGGGAAAAACAATCCGAAAGAAGGTAGTAAAAATCCATTTAAGAATAAAAGAAAAGAAAAGGGTTTCAAAGGGAAGCGAAAGATAAAATGAATCTATCAAAAACGAAGGAGAGAAATTAACATGAAAACATTGTTCCAAATAGGGGTGCGATGAAGCTCGTTGTTGGAATCTTCATCCCGAAATGAAACAAAAAAAAATCAACAACAAGGGAAAACAAAATACAATTGCAACCACTCAATAGGATTTGGGATCTGATTCGGTCGATGAAACTAAAATTATAGCCATGGGTATAAAAGGAAAAGAATCCATTTCTATCTCTTGTTCTTCAAATTCGAAAAATGAAACTCCAAATGAAAAGAGGAGAATAAAACTTTTCCACATAAGGTTGATCTCAAAACATAACAAGATTGATACACTTTTCGACTGTGGCTCTCAAGCCAATCTTATCTCTGAAAACATTGTCAAAATATCAAACTTGGAAACCATTCAACATCATAAACCATATCCACTTGGATGGGTGTGTAACGATGCACAATTGTACGTTACTAGAAAGTGTAAACAGAAATTCACCACTATTGGAAATTTCATAGATGAAGTGGAGCTTGATGTTGTGCCATTAGATATATGTGGCATAGTTTTGGGCAACCCGTCCCTTTGTGATAGAAAATATATCTTCCATAGACATGGTAAAAAATATGATTTGTTCAAAGATGGAGTAGAATATATTGTGAGAACTCATAGCAAGAAACTAAATCTTTCACTTGTTAATGTGGGGCAAGTGAAAAGACTAGTGAATTCAAGCGAAACTTTTTGTGCTTCTAATGATCAAACCCAAGAATGATGTTGATAATGAAGCTTTTAAAGGTTTTGATTCAAAAATGAAATCTGAATTGGTTGATGTAGTTAACCAATATGATGAGATGTTTTAGGAACCAAAGGGATTACCTCCCAAGAGAGGAATCCAAAATGAGATACAGTTGCAGTAAGGTTGTCCTCTTCCTAACATTGGCATGTACAGGATGTTAGTGATGGACAGTACAAAAATTAAGAAGAAAATTCAAGAGTTGTTGGATAAAGGGAGCATGAGGCCATCTTCCTCGCCATGTGGTTCACCTATTGTCTTGGTTCCAAAGAAGGATGGAACATGGCACATGTGTGTGGACTTCCATGCATTGAACAAAATTATGGTAAAGAACTATTACCCACTATCTAGAATAGATGATTTACTTGACCAAATGAAAGATGAAAAAGTATATTACTATGTTGGACTTAAGGAGTGGCTACCATCAAATTAGGATAGCTAAACAAGACATTTGGAAGACAACATGCAAAACAAAACAAGGTTTGTTTGAATGGCTAGTTATGCCTTTTGGTTTATGTAATGCTCCTACTACATTCATGCATGGGATGAATGATGTGTTGAGGCCATTTCTTGATGAGTTCGTTATAGTGTACTTATATGACATATTAATTTTAATTAAATCTTGTGATGAACATGTCATGCATGTGAGAAAAGTACTTGATGTCTTGAAAAAAGAACAATTCTATATTAAGATATCAAAGTGTGAGTTTGGAAAAAAATATTTAGCTTACTTGGGTCATATTGTTGGAGGAGGTGAGTTGAAAATAGATCCCTCCATGGTTGATGTCATTTTGAATTGGCCAAGGCATAAGACAATTACTGAAGTAAGGAGTTTTTTTGGTAGGAGCCTAATATTGGAGGAAGTTCATTGCTAACTTTTATCTTATAACATCTCCTTTGCATGCATTTAAAAGTGTGAAAAAGGTTTTTCAGTGGGGAGGAAAACAATAAAAGGCCTTTGATGCATTGAAGCAAAATATCAGTTGAGTTCCATTACTTGCACTTCCAGACTTGAGACAGTAATTTCATATTTAGATAGATGCTAGTGACTACGCCATGGGTGCAGTCCTCATGCAACATGGTAAGCCTATCTGTTTTCATTCAGAAACTTTTAATGGTGCAGTGATTAACTATCCTACATATGACAAGGAATTGTATGCATTGGTGCAACGTGTGAAAAAGTGGAAACATTACTGGATGGGTAAGGAAACAATCATTCACATTGATCATCAACCATTGTAATACTTTCAATCTCAATCAAAGTTGCAGCAATCAAGGCACTTCCCATGGATGGGTTTTCTTCAACAATTCCACTTGGTAATCAGGTATAAGAAAGGTATCTAAAATAAAGTTGTTGATATGCTTTCTAGGACTTTTGTTAGTGCAACTACTTTACTCAAACATAATTTTGTTTTGCATGAAATTTATATTGAGCAATATGCATTAGAAAATGACTTTCAAGATGTTTATGAAATCTTGAGTCAAGGTAACCAAGTAGAGGAATTGGATTATCATTTGCATGATAACTTGTTGTACCATCTTGGCAAGATTTGTATTCCATAGGGAGAAAGAGTTAACATCATAAGAGAGGTACATACTTCTCTTATTGTTGGTCATTTATGTGTAAGTAAGACGGTGGCACATCTACATAGGTATTGTTATTGGGATTTTATGCTTGAAAGTGTGTCTCATTTTATTAAAGGATGTTCATTATGTGAAATCAGTAAGCCTAGCAATAGGAAGTTAAGATTCTACACCACTTCTAGTTCCTTCACGACCATGGGAGAGTGTTTCTAAGGATTTTGTAGGAGGTCTTCCATTGTCAAAAAGAGGTCATGATTATTTGTATGTAGTTGTGGATAGGTTTAGAAAAATGTGTATTCTAATGCCATGTAAAAAGAAAGTTACAGCTGAAAAAAACTGCTCAGTTATTCTTTTAGAATGTATGGGTGCATTTTGGATTGCTCACATGCATTGTTAGTGATCAAGATTCTCTCTTTGTTGGGAATTTTTCGTCAAGCTTGTAGGGATTCATGGACACCAAACTGAAAAAGAGTACAACTTTTCATCCACAAACATAGGGTCAAAGAGAGGCGGTGAATAGAACAATGATACATATTATTCGTGGGTATTGCAGTGAGCATCCTAAGTTGTGGGATGAACATTTACACTATATTCAAGATGCTTACAACTGGGCCAAGCATTCTTCAACTCAAACATTGCCATTTGAGGCATGTTCGGGATATTTGACTAAATCTCCTTTGGATTTCATTTTTGGCAAAGATGTTGCTATTGATGGTCATAGTGACATAGACAAAGCAAGAAATTTCATTGCACAAATCCAATTGGTACACCAAAAAGTTCAAGAACAACTTGAAAAGAGCTAAGGAAAGTACAAAGAAAGGAACAAAAAGCATAATGTAGATCACAAGTTCGAAGTTGGTGATGAATTTTGGCTTCACATTAACAAAGAGAGGCTCCAAGTACAAGGTAAAAAGCTAAAACCAATTAGATATGGTCCATTTAGAATTTTGGGAAAGATTGGTAACAATGCATTTAGGCTGGATTTGCCTTCATATATGCAAAAATATGTTGCTGTTAATGTTGAGAATTTAAGGTTGTATGGGCCTCCTTTGATTGAAGATCAAGGAACGAATGATCAAATTCCATCTATTGAAGGCTTTTCTCCAGAATTCCTTGATGACCTTCAACAAGACACTATACTTGATAGAATAAAAAAGGGGAAGTGTCAATCATCTTTGAGTGGGGCTCAAGGGTACAAATCCTTCAAATTCTAAATGGATAGAAATTGGAAAGGTGAGAGAACTATACCCTCACCTGTTGGACAACTGAAATTTATCTTTTGGGGTCCAAAAGGCTTCCAGTGGGGATGAATGAGTAGGTGCTCAAAATTATGCTCAAAAATCAAAGTCGTTAGAATGGTGTGGAACTAAAACTAATGCATAGTGCTCGTCATCCTAAATCTGGCACAACTCGTTTCGCATGAAACACACGCTGTATTCTCCCAGAAACTCAATCTATTTACTTTGTCAAACAAGTAACAAATTTACAGGTGGCTGACAGGGATGCTGACTAGGCATCCATAACCCCTAGGTGCCAAGGGGAATATTCCTAGAATATTCTTAGAATATTCTCAAAATATTCCTAGAATATCCCCAAAATATTATATTTCGTTGGCTTCATTTTATTGGTCCATATGTTTTTGTTTGGGCCAATGAGGAGGTGACACGTGGCTAAGCTTGAGGCTGCCACATGTCCTTCTAATGCCATACTAAAATTTGTATGGAAGATAGGGAAGAGGCCGTGCTCAACCCCGCTACCTCCCACAGCATAGACCAAGCACTAACCATCGTGCCCACACGTTGTTTCTTAACTATAAGGGGAAGGAAGTTAAACTTAAAGTTGCATGGTTTTTTATTTGGGGGATGGGACAGTGTTTAACCCCCGACCCTGGTCCACGATCCATGGTTAGGGGCTAACCACGGCCCCAAAACTTAACCGCCACCGTAACCATTATCAACATTGACCATGTTAACAGGTGGTGGATTGGGGGACCAGGCAATGGAGGCTAGTTGTTGGCCTTAGCCCATATGCACGTGGCTAGAGTTTTAGGAGCTTAAGCGTTAGAGGAAGTTTTAAAGTGCTAACAAATTTGCCTGATTTCCAGCTCAAATGTCACTCAGTTAGAGCTCTTAGCAGGCAAAATTGTTGGATGATGCTGGATTTTGGGGAAAATATAGAGTGAATAGTGGGAAAACTAGGAGATGTCATCAATTCTCTAGTTTTCGACCAAATGAGATGCAAAAAGAGGATAGGTGACCATTTTTGAACATTCTGGACTCATTGGAGTAGGTTTTAGAAGTAGTTGAGCATTATAAAGACATATTTTTACACTTTTGAGCCAATAGAGAGACCTAAGCCATTGAAAGCTAGACTAAGGAGATACAGCCCAATAGGGGTGAACTCCTTCATCATGTTCCTGTTGTGATGTGTTTTTTGTGATGTTTTGTACATTTTTACGCTGCATTTCAGTCTCTTATTTATGTTAAAATTTCACATAAAATTAACATAAAAAACTCATTTTACACTTGCAAAACTCATGAATACTTAAGCACAATGAAAGCATTTTGTTTGAGGAGGATCTTAGCACAACAATCTAATATTCTTAATCATATCATATTAATATTAAAATCATAAGGTATATAAACCCTAAAATAAAATAAACATGGTTGACCATCATTGACTATGGTTGACCATGGTTGACAATGATTGATATTATAAACCCAAGGGAATAATAAACCCAAGGGATAAAAATTATAAACCCAAGGTATACAAACCATAAAATAAATATTATAAACCCTAAAATAAACATGGTTTACCATGGTTGAATTCAATATTAAGACAATCCTTGTCACAATGTGACTTTGGACCACGGTTGACCATCCTTGATCATGAATGGTTTTCATATCGAGACAATATTTGTCGCAATGCAACATTGGACCACGGTTGATGATGATTGATTTCCATATCGAGACAATCTTTGTGACAATGCGACGTTCAACCATGGTTGACCATGTTTGATTTTATAAAACATGGTTAACCTTTATTGACCATGGTTGACCATGGTTGACCATTTTTTTTCCATGGTTAACCATCATCGTTGATCGTGATGAAGAATATTTTAGTCAAGGTTGATCACGGTTGATGAAATTCAACCATGGTTAATTATGGGTGACCATTGTTGACTATGGTTGGTCATGGTTGAACATGGTTGACTATCATTAACCATAAAGACATAAACCATGGTCTACCATATTCAAGCATGATTAACCATCATTGATCATGGTTTAATGTAAAACCATTGATTAACCATTATGACCATGGTTGATGATTGTGGAGCATGCTTGACGATGGAAGATCATAGTTGAACATGGTTGATCATGGTAGACAATTTTTGACATCGATTCAACATGTTTGAACATGGTTGAGCATGTTTGACTAGAATTAGTCATGGTTGACAATATTCAATTTTATTAATTTATTAATAAATTTAATCAATAAATTGATAATTCAATTAAGATCATTTATTTATAATAATTAATAATAATTACTAATAGCAATGTTAATATATTAATTAATATTAATATATTAATTTAAACATGATTAAATCAGCGTTCAATGTTATCCAATATTTTGAATTAAATTATCTGTAATTAAATTATAAAAAAATTATTATTAATGTTTCTTTGAAATTATGAATATTATAATTAATTAAATATTGTTTTGTTTATTAATTTATAAATAAATTGAGATAAATATTAATTCTTGATTTGTGAATATTATTATGAATATTTTAGCATATTTTATGGAAGAGATACAAATTTTACTATCCATTTAATAATTACTAAAAATTGAATTAAGATTGTAAAATATGTATGGGTGTAATAATAATAATTATTATCATTTAATATGGTGGTAAAAAATCATTGATGGGAAAAAATTATGCCTATGTTAATTTTTCAATTTTATATACATGTAGAGTATATTTATGTTCGTTAGAAAATTCAGCCATTAATTTTAATTTACAAAATGTGCAATCTAGTCAACCCTAGATATGGGGATTTTAGGTAACAAAATGAAAGGACACCTCTTAATAACAAGATACACAATAGGAGGTATATATACATATATATATTCCTAGCATAAAATCCTTGTAAAATTCAATCACTTTGAACCATGGAGTCGACGAAGGGACGTAATAGGAAAATAAATCGGTTCATCACTTCTGTAACTTGATTTTGGCTTGAGCGCAGTGAGATATTTTTTTGGCACTTTTCACTTCGTTCTCAGGTATGTATATGTTATGCATAATTTTTTTTTAATAGAAAATATAATAAGCATTTCATTGATGTCCAACTTTTCTATTTTAAGGAGATAAGTTGAATTACCCATGTAGAATGTATTAACATTATTTCTTTGCTTACAGGTAATTTCTTGAATTAATCAAAAAGTTCATTTTATCACTAGCCATTATCATTGAAAAAAAAAGATAAAAAAAAACTTGCCACTTAGGCATTCAACCATAGTGGTGTCGCTCAGCCTTCTGCCACAACCTAACACCCAATGTGTTGTCAATCTAGGACGCCTGATCACTTAGATGAAGGATATTCACTCAAACACAATTGTTGTTGTCCATATGTAAAAAATAAAAATAAAAAGTCAACAATGGTACATCCACCTGGGGTTGATATAGAGATGCCTTCAGTGAATAAGACGTGTAAGCAACATTTTTCAAATAGATTAGTTAGTTATCTCTAGTTTGGTTGTTTTAGATTTCAATGAGTTACTTCTAATATTTGAGCAGTACAATATAGGAAATATTAGATATGTGAAGACTAATAAATGCCATCGCTAATAGAAAGGAAGAGGAGGGAAGGCTTAAAATTTCACACATAATAACAATATGATCTGATGCTCTTCTATTGATACAAAAGTTGACATGATTACAATGAACTTATCATGGGGTATTTACTTTTTAACTAGTGACTCACTCAAAAAAACTTCAACATGCAAACACACACTATATTTTACCTTTCCCAAAATAACACTGAACTTTAAATCACTCACACTTGACTCAATTATCTCATAGTGACACTAGTTAACTCAAACTCTAAATTTAAACTACTCTGCATGGAGGAGTAATTACAATTTCCAACACTTACCCTTAATTACAACCATATGACTCAAAATAGCACAATCATGACTCAACATAACTCAAATATGCCTACTAGTTTTACAATAGAAAGTGACTCATTCATCACTTAAATATGTTTGTTGGTCTATGTCTTAGCTAGGCTTAAAATGACTCAAAACTTTGACAATTTTGCATTTTATTTTTCATTTCTTCTGTTAGGTCCCTATACTACTAGTGTAACCCCTTACTTTTATCAGTGCAATCCCCTTATTATATTTTTGTTCCCATGTAGTCCCCATATTGTTATTATTGTACCCCATAGGCACCCACTCTTGTTATTGTTGTTTCCTTACAATATTATTGTTATGTAGGCTCTATTATTTTTTGGGACCCCTTAGACTCCTATATATATAAATGAGGTCTTTTCATTTGTATCATGCAATAATTGTTCATTTGTGTAACGTAAAGGAGGTTTCCCTCTCGAAGAGGCTGATTTTGAAGTCATTGATCTATATTTTCTGTCTTTGTGAACTCGTTTTATAACATTTGGTATCAAGGCTTTGGATTCAAGGGTTTTGCTACTCCAAACAGGTCATCCTAGCATTTTCTCTATAACTTTTTCTCTATGAAGTTTCAAAAGCTAAAAAAAATCCTATTTGAGTTGAAATCATTTTTTGGGTTTGAATTTCAGATCTTCTCTCACTATATGTTTGGAGATATGATCTGAGGACATTAGAGTTTTTGCAAGATCCATAATTCCATCTCACACAGGTCATCATGGAATTTTCACTATAATGCTTTTCTACGAAGGTTTAGACTCTGAAATTAAAACCCATTTGAGCCAAAGTCTTGGGGAAGCTCAGGCCTAAATTTCAAATATTGTTTTGCTATATTATCATAGATAAGTTCCACAAAATTTTGGGTTTCTACAAGCTCTTGAATTACATCCCAAATAGGTGACCTTGGGAAAATTGTCATAACTTTCTCTCTGAGCATCAAATTGAAATTTCATAAGAAGTTACCGAAAGAGAACATACTGTGCTTTTCTATTTATTGTTTTAAGGTCCAAAGGTCGAAACAGTGACATGTGGAACTTCGTACAAGTTATCTCTACTCAAAAAGTATATAATTAGGTCATCTTGCTAGATTGGGCATATATCTTTTTTGGAGAATCAAATTTCGATCAGACTAGTGGCATTGGAAAGAGGACACAGAGGGCTACTACAAATTGCAATTTTAGACCTCGGAGATCCTAAATTTCAGAGATATAATAGATTCAAGATCGTGCTTCTAAAAACAAGAAAAATAATGACTCGAATCAAGAAAATAGAAACAAATAGTAAGCAAAATTGGATGGATGATTTGAAGAATGTGATCGATGCTAAGATAAATAGTTTTATATGTGCCATGGAAGCTAATATCGATGGTAGGGAAGTATATTTGAAGAAAGTCATGGAATATTTGAAGAAAGACATGGAAGGTTTGAAGGAAGGTGGGAGAAAACTGCTACAAGAAAGGCCTTCTAATGATGAAAAGGTAGTACTGGAAACTTATGATGAGAAAAAAATAATTCTTAATCATGATTTCATAGAATCTAACATTGGATTAAAGACCCACCATATTCCAAAGATCGATATGAGGAAGATTGATGGAAAGGATCCTATAACATGGATATTACAGATGAAGAAATATTTTGGTCTACATGATGTGTAACTGTTACAAAAGGTACATATTTCATCTTTATATTTAGAACCAAATAAATTTTTGTGGTATAAAGGGATTTTTTCTAGTAAACCACTTGTAACCTGGCCAACTTTTATGGAGGACATGATAACGCATTATGAGGATACACAGAGAAACACCTTCTTTTGTCAATTGATAAATCTCAAACAAAAGGGTTCAATGGCAGAGCACATTGAGGACTTCCAAAAATTGAATATAAGGGTAAATGATATTCTAGAGAAACAGAGGATTTGATGTCTTCATAGATACTTTAAAGGATAACATTCAACATGAGGTTCATCTTTGGGAACTTGATTCATTGGAGAAGGCATTTACGCTGGAAAGGAAAATATGGCAACAAGAAATCCTACCACTCACAATTATAAAGATGGAAGTGTTGTTGCTCCTAGCATTCCACAACCTACAAGGTTGACACCACAACGATTAGAAGATAAAGGAGAAAATGACCTTTGTTACAGTTGTAATAGAAAATACACTAAAGGTCATAAGTGTGCTAAGAAGAAATTATTTTACATTGATTGTGAAGAGGAGGAAGAAAACGATCAACAAACATTAAAAGAAGAGGATACACACGAGGAACCAACCCCAGAGAAAGAAGAAATGAATCTAGCCATATCTTGTAATGCATTGGTAGGAATTACCACTCCTCAAATTCTCAAGATAAAAAGGCATATCAAGAAGAAAAAGGAAAACCTCACTTTCACACAGAATCAAATGAAGCAACAGGTAGATCAACATCACAGCAAAAGATGTTTTCATATAGGTGACTAGGTATTTTCACGAATACAACCATACAAACAAATGTCCCTCAAGCAAGCTAAGAAGGATAATAAATTATCACCATAGTACTATGGTCCTTACAAGGTGCTGCAAAAGATTGGTAGTATGGCATACAAATTGTAGCTTCCTGCATCTTCCCGAGTGCCCTCATTTTTCCATGTTCCATGCTTAAAGAAGGTTACAGGTGACAAGCTCCTAGTTCAAACAATATTGTCATAAATTGATGAGGAAAGAAAAATCATATTGGAACCTGAAGCAGTGAAGGAAACAAGAACCTGACAACTACGAAATTGATCAATTTCAGAGTATCTCATCAAGTGGAAGAGCTTACTCGCTAAAGATTCCACATGAGAGGACACAAATTGCATACAAAAGCATCAAGAACTACTCAAGCGTTGAGGACAACACTTTTTGGAGAGGGGCACGTTAGGTCCATATACTACTAGTGTAACCCCTCATTGTTATCAGTGAAACCCCCTTATTATATTGTTGTGCCCATGTAATCCCCATATTGTTATTATTGTGCCCCATAGAAGCCCACTATTGTTATTGTTCTTCCCTTACAATAATATTGTTATGTAGGCTCTGATTGTATTAGGAACCCTTAGACTCCTATATATAGAAAGGAGGTATTGTCATTTGTATGATGCAATAATTTTTCATGTTTGTAATGTAAAAGAGGTTTCCCCCTCAAAGAGGTTGATTTTGAAGTCGTTGATCTATATTTTCTATATTTTTGTGAGCTGGTTTCAAACATCTTCCAAATTCTATATCGTCAAAATTTATTTATTCTTTGTTGCATGTTCTTGTTGTAGGCTCCATATTTCTTCACATGTTATTGTTGCAATTTTCCTTTAACTTCTATTATATTTGTTTTGAGTTTTTCTTCTATAGCTTCCTCTTCAAATATTCTTTCACTCATGGCATGCTACCACAACTCTTCATCTTCAAAATGTGTTCTTCACTATGCTTCTTTCTCTTCATATTCTTGATCTTCTTTCTACCATATTTTTTTATAGAAAAATAAGCTCTCTTCTTGACTCCATTGTTAAAAAATTGTTTCAATGCTTTCATTTTTGTCTACTGAAGCTTCCATATCCTTCTCTTCACTTTCATTATCAGGTACTATTGTTTTTTTCTTATAGTTTGTACATTCAAGATCATCATTAGGCTTATATTTAAAATCATAATCATTCTCCCTTTTATCATTCACGATTTCACTCATTTCTTTTACTCCAGTTGTCGCTTTTAAGAATATCATCAATTTGTCCAAATGGATTATCAATTCATACTTTATTGAGATTTAAATCCACATAAAACTTATTAACAATTTTTCTTTTTGTAGAAATTCCTTATAGATTCAAACTTCTAATTTTAATTTACTAAAACAATAGAATTGAATCTAGTCTACTCATAAGTGGAAACAATTAAATGATCATGAAATCATGAAGCATACAAGAGAAAGAATTCAATCAATGTATTACACAATGATTTTCTGCGGAAATCCACAACTAAAAATCCATGCTATCTATATATTGCATTAGTCAGAAAATATGAGAAAAACACAATGCTTTTCTTAAGCCTGAGCAACATATGCACTAACTCTATCTAGCTCATTGTTTCCTAGACAAGCCCAGGCCAATACTTAACTAATTTTATACTTTCCCAAGTTCCTATTTCCTTATGTTGTTTCCTTGGGAATTAGCCCCCTCTTAATTAGGTAAATTCCTCAATATAAATTGTGAAATCATCATAGGCCTTCCTCTGACTGCATGCACCACCTTTACAGTTCAGAGGATTATACAACTGATAGTACACTATCCCTGAAATCAAATCTCAACTAGGTAACTCTCATATCTGACATGCACGAGTTATTTATTAGTGAATCATAAGTTTACTAGTTGATCACTACATGTAGCACCACACTCCACTGTAGTCAACACCACACTACTAGACCTCCCACTAGTTCCTCCAACAATTGGAACTAGTTTCAATGATTTTAACTCAGTTACACTGAATTAATTAATTACAAGTCAAAATAAACTCAACCATGGATCCTATAAAGTAGGAGACACTCTACATGACTCAAGTTAGACCCTCAACTTGAATTAATTGAGCCAACTAAGTCAAATTAACTTAGTTAACTAATACAAGTTGTCATGAGATGTGGAATTACAATTTTATTCCCAATATAATTCAAGGACAAAATTAAATTATAATTTTCTTGTTGCATTTTCAACACTCCCTCTCAAGAAGAAATGGATTATCTGATACCCCAATCCTACCTCAGTGAAACTTGAATTTTCATCTTGATAATGCCTTTTTCAAAATATCTCCATCTTGTTCCTCTATAGGAATGTACTCCAACAACATGATTCTCCTCTACACTCAATCATGTAGATGGTGATACCAAATGTTGATATGCTCTGACCAATCATAAAAAAATGGATTCTTAGAGATTTTGATACAACTCTGATTGTCATAGTAAATCACTGTATGATCCATTTGCTAACCAATTAACCCAACAAGGATCTTCCTCCTCTAGATAACCTCACAAGTTGCTTGACTGGAATCCATGTACTCTGCTTCTGTTGAACTGAGTGCAACTGATCTTTATTTCCTACTGTACCAAAAAGCTGGTGTTGACCCAATACTGAAAATTCCCCTTGATGTGTTCCTTCCTCTCTAGTGTACACTTGGGAAGTCATGTAGAAATTTGTTGCATGATATTCAAAAGCTTCATGGTGCAAGTGACCCAATATTCTATGCCATAACTCAATGATGTCTCAAATCTACAACTTCTCTGCTTTTATGCTCAAAGCAACACAGTCTTTTGCATCCAATTTGTAGAGGTTCTTCACCCAAACCCCCATCTGCTTCACTTTTCCCGAGGCTACATGATGAAGGAAAGAATTTCCTTCGCTAAATATCACATCCAGGGGAGCTTCACTAGGGGAGAAATACGATACCACATGGGTTCATATTGGGGGATATTTATTGAGGAAAAAATGACATAATGTAGTGGGGGATATATAGGGGGTAGAGGGTTTTTATCTTGTCAGGTATAAAAAATGGAGCCTGAAGTTAATGAAAAAATATAAAGGGGTATGAAAAATGTTAACAAAAAATGGATACCTATAGTATCTAGTGAAAGTATGGGTTTTTAAATTGGGAAGGTATATTGGGTTCATATTGGTAGGGGGTTAAATAATGCGATTTTTAAGAGTATTTTCCAATATCTAGTCAAATTAAGGGTAATGGATGCCTACAATATCTAGTGACAGTAGGGGTTTTTAAATTGGGAAGGTATATTGGGTTCATATTGGTAGGGGGTCAAATATTGTGATTTTTAAGAGTATTTTCCAATATCTAGTCAAATTAAGGGTATTGTTTAATATGCCATGAATGCACGTGATGTCATAGGTTCATTGAGTGAAGCCCCGGTGATCATATCATAACATGGAAAATAAAACCAAATTCTTCTTCAAAATCGAAAAATACATCACATATTTTAATGTGAGAGGAGCACCAGACTCCCTATGAAAGGTAACAATACCAATGTCAGTCATGCTATACCTCCCATAATCTCCCATTTCGATGTGCATTTGGAGGTCCTTATCCTCCAAGTCATTGAAGAATTCTTTGTTTCCAATCATATGGAATAAGGCTCCACTATCTAGATACCAACACTACCCATCACCGATGTCACCATGCAAGCGATGATGGTGAAATCTAGCTCTGATTGTGAAGCAAGAGCTTCAACTACCGCTCCTCCTCAGGGCTTCTTTCCGGCCTTCTTATGCGAACACTTCATGACATAGTGTCCCATCTCATGACAATGAAAACATTTAATCTTTGACATGTTCTTCTTCTTGCTGCCTTGAATGGAATTTGATTTGGAATGGGATGACTTCCCTTTCCATTTCTTTGTCTTTCCCGCTAAGAAAAAATTATCCTCATCATCATGCTTGGATGAGGATCCATCTATGGTGTTCTGCAGAATCTCTTCTTACACCAAGTGAGACCACAAATTCTCCCACTCTAGTAGCTTCTCCCTCCCATTTACTAAATCCTGGTGGCTATGCCAGCTCTTAGGAAGGCCTAGAAGTGCTAGGCTAATGAGATCTTCTTCAGATGTAACACCAACACTTCCAAGCTCATCCCAAAATTAGGTGAACATAGTCAAGTACTTTGGTATTGTGTCGCCCTTCTTCATCTTGATTTTCTTGATCTTTTCCTTTAGTGCCAGCTTCCTGTCGTCACTTCTCTTCTAAAACAGGTCTGTCAACGCCTTCCAAATTACATATGGAGTCTCCATACCATGGGGGTTTCAGAAAATATGATCTCAAACTTCTTCTAGGATAATCCTTCTCACCTTTGTAAGACATTTTATCCACTCTACCAGATCTTGAGCATCAATTGCTGGAGGCCTAGGAATATATTTGTCTATGAATTCCTTAAGCCCATTGTCTTCCAACATTTCCCCCATCATGTCCTTCGAATAAATTAATTTCAAACTACCCTCAAGGGAATATTCGAGTCTCAATTCATAGAAAAACAGCCTATTGGCTGTGAAGTATGATACTGCAAATTCGATTTCACTTGCAAAATATAAACTTGTATTCTCCTCTTCTATAGTGATTTCAACTCTGATACCATGTCAAAATTTCTTATAGATTCAAACTTCTAATTGTAATTTAATAAAACAATAGATTTGAATATACTCTATTGATCAGTGGAAACAATTAAATGATCACAAGATCACGAAGCATACAAGAAATAATTCAATCAAAAAATTACACAATAATTTCCCATGGAAAGCCAAAAATAAAAACCCTTGCATAATGTATATTGCATTAATCAGAAATATGAGAATATTACAATTCTTTGCTCAATTTTGAGAAACCTTTGCACTATATGTATCTATCTCATTGATTTTAGACAAGGGCAGGCCAATATTTAAACAATTTTCTTCTTTCCCAAATACCTATTTCCTTGCACTATATCCTTGGGAATTAATCCCCTATTAATTAGGTAAATTACTCAATATGAACTACGAGATCCTCATAGGTCTTCCTTTGACTGCATGCACCGCTTGTATAATTTAGATGATTATAGACCTGATAGTATATTGTCCCTAAACTCCAATCTCAACCGGGTAACTCTTAGATCTGACATGCATGAGTTATTTATGAGTGAATCATCAATTTACTGGTTGATCACTGCAGGCAACACCACAATCCATTGCAGACATCACCACGATACTAGACCTCCCACTAGTTCCTCCAATAGTTGGAACTAGTTTAATTGAATTCAAATCAGTTAGACTGAATCAATTAATTATAACTCAAAATAAACTCAACTAGGGATCCTATAACATAGGAGACACTCTACATGACTCAAATCAAGTCATCACTAGTTCAAATCAAGTCATCAACATATAAAAAAATGATAAAAAAATTTACATTCCACAAAGATATGTTAGAGATTTGTATCCACTTCACTTTTAATGAAGTCCAAGCCGGTGAGATAGCTATCAGTCCTAGTGTACGAATAACGAGGTTCTTTCCCAAGTCTATACAATGCTTGCTTGAGTCTGCACACATGAGAATCCTGATTAAAAGTCTCTAAGCCTTATCTTTGCTCGATATACACCTCCTCCTCAATAAATCCATTGAGGAAAGTTGTTTTCACATCCATTTGGTGGATCTTCCACCCCATCTGCACAACTAGAGCAAGAATTGATCTAACATATGAGTACCTTGCTACAAGAGTAAAGGTATCTTCATAGTCAATACCATCAACTTGAGATTACCCCTTGGCCACAAATATGGCCTTGTACTTTTCTATGTGTCCATATGTTGCATGCTTTATCTTGAAGATCCATCTCAAACCCACAACTGATTTATCTACTGGTCTTAGGGCCACTTCGTAAACACTTTTCTTTACAATAGATTTGTATTCCTCCACCATTGCATCAACCTATACATGTTTCTCTAATAATTCCTCAAAAGAGGATGGCTCAATCTCTACAAGCTCAGTCACTAGAGCCATGTAGCCATTGTATTGATATGGTGACCTTCTTTTCCTACGTTGATCTGAAGGAGCACCCACATTCTCCCTTGCATATTGCACAAGTCTCTTAGCTTCACTAGTCCTTTTCCTACCTTGTTTGGATGGTTTAGCTTGAGTGGTTTTCTCCACTCTTTGCTCCTCAACTTCTGGTTTCTTTACAAATTCTTGAGGCTATTCCTTGGGAGCCAAAATATCCTCTTCTAGTGGGCTTTCAAGCTCCCTCTCAAGAGAGAATCGTATGGTTTTTTCTTCATAATATTTTACATCCCTTCACACAACTGTCATTTTGAGGGATGACAAGTACACATGCTAGTTGTGGGGAGTTTCTATGTAACCCAAAAATACCCCAAAGTCTACTATCGGCTCTAGCTTCTTCCTTGATTATTTGGAGACATGGTAGTAAAACATAGAGGCTCCAAAAATCATGAAGTGTGAAAAATCTGACATTGTCCCTGATAAAGCCTCCTCCAATGTAGTCATGTGAAGAATCCAATGAGGACTTTGGTTATGAAAATAGAATTTTGTGTTGCATGCCTCAACCCACAAATGTAGAGGTAGATCTTGATCATGAAACATCAATCTCATAGCTCTCACAATGCTACGGTTATTCCTCTTAGCCACCCCATTATGTTGCGGGTTGTGGGGTGCTATCAAATCTTGTCGAATTCCTTCTTTTTCACATAAATTTTTAAATTCATTCAAGACGTACTAATATCTATTATCGCTCCTAAGAGCCTTCACCTTCTTACCCTTTTCTTTCTCAACTTTTGCCTTGAATTCTATGACCTTATAGAATGTCTCATCCCTCTTCTACATGAAGAATATCCAACACTTATGTGAGAAGTCATCAATAAAAATGACAAAATATTTGTGCCTAGCAGTGGAGGCTATTGAGAAAGGTCAACAGACATCAAATTGAATCCTTTCAAGGATTGTATGTGCTTTGCTATCCCAACCATGGAATATGGATTTTGTGTACTTCCCCAAAGTACATCCTTTGCCTACATCATGTTTCATGAGTGCTCCTTTGGGGAGGTGTAACCACCCTCCACCCACATTTACCTAAGCTAACCATTCCACCAAGTTAAAAATGTGATGAAGAGTTACTATGATATGATTCAACCCACCAAGTATAGTTAGGGGACTAGAATCAACAAACGAAAACCAAACTGACCTTTCTTAGGAGCTGCAAGAACCACAGAGGCTAACTAACCACTCCAAGTGCCCAACCCCTAATTTAACTTAACTTTTGACTGAACTAGACCCATAGTTGCTCCCATCACAGGCCCTCCATGCTACTCAAACCCTCAAGTCACTCCCACAACAAGGCCTCCATACGACTACAATTTGTTTCAAGTAGTTTTGTGCTAGTGACCCCAATTTTTGAGCCAAATTTTTAGGGCTAGGACTCAGGCCTCTGCCTAGGACTTGATTAAATCCTCAGAAATGGTAAATAAAAAGAAGAAAATTCCTCTCATGCAAAACTTGAACAAGGACTTGACCTAACCCTTACTATCCATGAGATGCATTCCATAAAAAATATCGTAAACATGTAATGTACAAATGTTGTCAGGCTCTAGAGCATTTGTCCAACCAAGGCTTTCAAGACTAGTAACTCAATCCATCAAGGGCTCTAGAGCATTTCTCTAACCAAGTCTTTCAAGACTAGTAGCTCAACCCAAGTTGTTATAGGGCTTACAAAGTGTTTGTCCAACCAAGGTTCCAAGAACTAATCAGAAAAACAAAGATAAAACCCACAAAACCATGGTTATCCAGGAAATGGAAAGGCTAGGCAAGACCACTGCCAATCTAGGAAATCCTCCATGCCAATGATATCATAACCAAGAAATCACATGCATGTGCCTTTCATCCCAAAACTAGCAAGGAAATCATACATGCAATTTGGTAGCTATGAAAAAAACCCACTATCGTTGTTGATCACATTGTCCTCTTGCACTTTCCTTCTTTCACTTTGCCTCCTTGATCCAAATCCAAAGTATGACACACTCCTCCAAGAGTGATCTAAGAAAACTCTAAGTGTCCAAGAGTATATGAGAGAGAGAAAGAGAATAGAAGAGAGAGCTCCAAGCTAAAACTAATAAAAGGTTCATATTGAAAAAAGGTTATGAAATGATCCTTAGAAGCATTTTTATCATCGAGGCCTCTATTTTCTTCATTTTCCATTATTTTCATTCGTTTTTCTCATCACATGCAACCTGTGACCTTTTAACTTCATTTTCTCCTATTTTCCATTATTTTGATAAATAAAATGTCTATTAATGCCTCATGCTTTTCCAAAGCCTTTGTCATTTCCTTTTCCAATTTCCATAGCCATTAATTAGTCACAAGTGATCCCCATCACTAAGTTTTTTTCCAAACTTTCAACCTGGAATACATGTCCCACAACCCAAGTTATTGTTTTTCCTCTATTAACGTTATTACATGGATTATTATCCTGAGGCTGTTACAAACCCCACCCCCTTAGGGGAACACTGCACTCAATCTTCAATGACACATATAACTAGCAAGACTACTAAAAAGAAAATATGTTTCCCATGTAGATTTATAACATGGATCATTGTAGTATTTACAATGAACAACCTACTAAAAAGAAAACCAAAATGACAGACATAACAACATGACACCCATACCACTTATTGGAGCTTTATAACATAGCTCGTTGTGGTATTTACAATGAAAACCATATATAAATATGTACATACACCAAAACTACTTTTCCTCAATCAACAAACAAGGAAGGGTACATAGCCCACATATGATAAACCATGTCCCATGTAGCTTCATTGGAGCCAAAGTCCTTTCACTGCACTTTAACCTGCTCGATTGATCAGTTCTAGGGCATGCCCATATTTCTCTGCTAAATGTAGTGAGGTTGCAGCTGGAATTCTCTTTCTGGTTCCACCTGTAATATAGATCAACCAATAACATGATCAACATATTTTACATATATTTTAAGCAAGGAAACATGGAAAACATCATGGAATTTCATTGTCAAAGGCAGTGCAAGTCGATATGCCATTGGTCCAATCCTCTCAAGGTTCTTGAAAGGTCTGCAATACTAAGGTGCTAGCTTCGCACATGACCAAATCTTCAAGTAGCTCTTCTTGGGCTTGATGTGCAAGTACACATGTTCCCTAACCTGAAACTCTTTAAACAACTTGTGCTTATCTGCATAACTTTTATGTTTGTCCTATGTTGTCTTTAGATTCTTCTTGATTACCTTCATTTCATGTTCCATCTTTTCCAACATGTTTAGTCCTAACAATACCTAGTTTACTGGATCACTCCAACAGATGGGAGTATTATAACTCCACCCATAGAGTGCCTCAAACAAACTCATCCTTAGTGACTCATGATACCCATTGTTGTATGCAAATTCAACCAATGAAAGATACTCTTCCCACCTCTAGTACTGAAAAATCACATAGAACCTCAACATGTCCTCTAAGATCCCATTGACCTTCTTTGTATTTCCAATGATAAGTTGTGATGAAGGCCAACTCTATACCCAAACGTGCGAATAACTCTTTCGAAAACTTGGAAGTGAACTCAACAAACTTGTCTAGCACAATATTCTTTTGAACACAATGCAATCTTACTACATATCTGATGAAGAACTATTCTACATCATTAGCTGAATAAGAATATTGTTATGCCATCATTCATTACTCCTATAGTTATGATGCTATAATATGGCCTTGGGTAGCCTTTTCCCATTTAGACTTGATCATTTATTAAAAAAAGTTATTTTCAGTTCCATACACAACTTTTCCCTTACAAAAGCATGTACACACTTACGTGCATATTACAGAACCAACTTACATAATTTAAATATGAAATAAATAAAAATATTTCCTATTTCTCAAGTGTGGTTTATGGGTTTCATCGAAAGCCGACCTACAAGATCTCGTTCCCTAACTGAATCAACTAATTTCTTGTGGCATTTATAGACCTCATGGGATGGTGTAAATCATATAAGGAGATATGATATCGGCATGAAAGTCCTTTTGTCTATAGATAAAGTTTGATTTTCCCTATACCTCGTGCACTTCCAGTCATAGGAAACCCTTGTTTCCTTGTAGAGATGTTCATTTTCCATTAAATGTCATTCTTTTGCACATGCCTGAGATGTGATATTTGAGGCTTCGGCTAGATGGATAAAAAGGAAGGTTTTGTTGGTGTCATGGTCGGATCAGGTTGTATTCTTCCACTCCTATTTGCTGATATCAATAAAGAAGCTTTGTCTTGTTCCTCAAATGTTATGATCTCATGTTTTTATCATTCATGTCTAATATATCATGATTTATATGTTGATGCTTGATGATTTGACATGTTTATTATGCATGCACTTTGAACTAATTTCTATGTATATGCTTCTCTGAATTGTGTTGCAGGTCTGATCACTTTGGAGGAAGCAGAGGGTTTGGACCGTACGGATTGACATCAAACATAGGACCTACGGGTACTTCTCTAAAACCAAACTTTATTAGTTTTTATATTTTTCTTTCTTGAATGTATGCTTATTGTTGGTAGCCTACATTCGATTTGTTGAGGTTGTCAACCCTTACCTTAGGGAAGTTTTTCCCACTAATAAAGACTTGATTGGTATGAGGTGTGCTACATTTGTCAACCTGTCAACCACACCATAATAGATTCATGCTATTTGGAAATCCTTGATAAACCTATAATGAAATCCATGGAAATGACATACCATTTCCACTTTGGAATCAAAATCCATTGTAGTAATCCACCTGGATGCTTACACTCTGCTTTTATTTGTTAACAATCCAAGCATCTAGCCACAAATTCTGCCACTTCCTTCTTCAAATTCTACCAATAGTAGAACTTCTTCACCACTGTCAATGTCTTCTTATATCCTAGGTGACCTAAACACAACTTAGCATGAAATTCTCTCAATAGAAGCTTCTTGAGCTGACGGTTGTCCGACATATAGATCCTGTCCCTAAATATGACCAAATCATCTACTATGAGATGATAGTCCACATGCTAATCATTTGTGTCCTATTGTAACATATGCCTAAGCTCCCTATACCTGTCATCCTATTCACCTGCCTATAAGATTAGATCATGTAAATTTGTCCCATAAGGATTCATAGCTACCATGTGATTTACATGTATTTGCCTGCTATGAGGATTTGCAACCTTGTTCTCCTTTCTATTAATGTACTTGATCTCAAAGTCATACTGACTAATCATGGCCAACCATCTATCTTGTTTGGTATTCATATTCGTTTGTTCAAATATGTATCTCAATCCACTATGGTCTCGACATCTTCAATGCATGTATGATCATTTCCACCTGAAGGTGATGTGTAACATAATTCTGATCATGCTCATTCAACTTCTCTGATTCATAACATACCATATGTTTCTCTTGCATCAAGAATCCATCACGTCCTCCATTGAAAACATCTCTACATGCTACAAACTCTTTATCCAAATCTAAAATGTTTAGAACTAGAGCATTTGTCAACAACTACTTCAACTATTCAAAACTGGTTGCACATTCTCCTGTCCATTCAAATTTCTTACCTTTCCTTTGAAACGATGTAATAGGATAAGAAATCAGTGAGAAGTTCCCAATTAACCTCCTATAGTAACTTTCTAACCCCATAAATGACCGTATCTCATCCACATTTGTAGGACTTTCCAATTCCATAATAGCTCTTATCTTTTCTGAATCCACTATTATGCCTTCCTTGGAAACCACATGTCCCAAATAATGTACCTATGTATGAAAGAAACTACATTTTCTAATCTTGGGATACAACTGATGATCTCTTAGCAATATCAACACGGTTGCTAAATGTTCAGCATGTTCTTCCTCATTCTTAGAATATATCAATATATCATCAATGAACACAATAACAAACTTGTCCAGATAACGATGCAACAAAATATTCATCAAGCACATAAAAGTAGCTAGACCATTAGTCAAAGCAAATGGAACTACACCAAACTTGTAATTACCATACATGATTCATAAATCAGCCTTGTATATGTCCTCTTCTTTAATGCGTACCTAATGGTATCCTAATCTCAAATCAATTTTCAAGAACATTGTAGCTCCCTACAACTAGTCAAAAAAATAATCAATCCTCAGAAACAAATACCTATTCTTGATGGTTACCTTGTTCAACTCCCTCTAGTCAATACAAAAATTAAGAGTACCATCCTTCTTCTTCACAAATAGCACTAGTGCACCCCAAGACGACACACTTAGCTTAATATATCCTTTGTCAATCATTTCCTTAAAATAAAACTTCAATTCCACTAACTCTAGTGTGGTCATCCTATATGGTGCCTTTGTTGCTGGTGTTTCCCCTGGTACTAACTCAATAGAAAATTACACTTCCCTACGAGGCATTAAATCTAGAACCTCTATAGGAAATACATCCTAAAATTATTGTAGAACTGAGTACCTCTTCAAAACTTCTACATCCTCAGCACTCTTATCTTTATCACTAGAAATATGTACTGTAAATAATACAAACCCTTTCCTGCAACTATTCTTTGCTAGCATAGCTATCACTATTCTAACTAATGTTGCCTTCTTCTTACCCTACAATATCCTATGTTCTCCATTTTCATCCAAGTACTCAATAGCCTTGTCATAAAAATCCACCTTGGTCCTATGAAGATACAACCAGTTGATACCCAATAACACATTGTATGATCCCAATGGAATCACATTCAAATACGTTTATGTAGGCATACCATTCAAATCAAATGCACAATCTATTTTCGAGTGATGAATTATCTTCTTTTTACCTGTACCTAACCACACTAACCAATATCCTGCGTGCACTTCTTTATTCAAACCACAGTTGTCCACTTAGTGAGGATTATCATAAATATAATTAGATCCAGGTTCAATCAAAATAGAAATAAGTTTATCAAAAATCTTACCATTCATCTTGATAAAAGATTCCTGGTGACATGACTGCCTACTATCCAATGCTACATAAATCCAAGGAATACTCTATCCAACATCCACCACTATTTGTGCCTCCTAAGAATTTTAGACATGTGGTCTACCGCCCTGATGTTCTGGATAATCTCTCCTGCGACAATCTTTGCCACAAGTCCAACACTGTAAAGGCTTCCTGCCATCACTCTTGTTCTACTCTTCAAACTGAAATGACTGCCCTCTGTCAGATGCATTGAAATTATTAGGCGGTGATGCATTCTCTTTGTTACTTGTGTCCTAAGGTCTTGTTCACTTTGTTGAGTCTCAAAATTCTTTTCCATCTTCATCCATGTTTCCATCATTTAATAACCATTTAGTCCTCATTTCATAACTATCTATCCTAAAACCCTACATCAAGTAACCATCTTCATAGTTATATGGGTTAGGATCCTTGTTTTCCAAAGTTATTTATTTTATGTATATAAAGTGAATTTATGATTAAAAACTAGGAAATTAACATGGTTTCATATATCTATATATGTGTTATGAGTTTTGTGACATGTGTAGGCTTATTTGGAGGTTCTAGAATGGTCTTACTTGGCCACCCAAGATCAAATTCGAATTTCAACTCAAGAGGTGGACCATATTTCAAGGAGAAAGATCATGGAGATATTGATGTGTCAAAGGAATTGTATCTAGTATTTAGGGATGAGTTGAGACAAGTGTGGATCTAGTAGATATTTAAGGGATATACATTTATTGAGTAGATATCCCTAATTCACATATAAATAAGAGGAGCATCCTTCAAAGGAAGCCAACAATTATCAATTATTCACTAGCATCATATTTATGAGTGTTCATTCAACATGAGTAATATTATTTTCTTGCAATTATGAGTTATGGATGTTGCTTGATTCTTAAGGAGTGATAGATGTTCATGTGTTTTCATTTATCAATGGATGGATCCCCATCAAGCACAATTTGCATACATCTGTATCATAGTTTTCTATTATTTCGTTTCATGGAGGTGTGATTTACTTTCTACAAGTGTGTCTTGTTATGTGAAGATTTAATTGTTTCTTGAATTCTAGTTGATGATTTGATGCAATGGTAATGTTGTTGGAGTAGAACTGTGAGGAAGGACAACCAGGAACTCCTAAGTTAGGAGCCCCTTCTCTTGCTATCTACACATCAAAAATCAATGCTCTTAAGTTTCTCTTCCTGGGGACAGTACTGTGAGGAAGGACAACTAGGAACTTCTAACTTAGGAGCCTCTTCTCTTGCTTGTTTCATCTTGAATCAGAAAATTTTTGGTTTCTTTAAGCTTAGAAGTTATTTGTAATATGCATTTCCTTTCTTTCTTTCCATCCTAAACAAACTTTCTACAACAGTTTCATCTGAGGTCCCATATATTTTGGTTTGCTTCTAATTTTACAAAACCCTCGAGTTGACATTTTAAAATAACAAGGGATTTAACATACCATTAAACCACCCTACACACTTCTTATCCCATTTTCCCTTATTCTTCTCTTTACCTTTCCAATCCTGCTTAATCTTAGATCTATGCTTCAATTGTTCATAGCAATGCTTTAGCTTTCTGATGGATTCCTCCAATGATCTAGGATCATAAAATTCAATCCTATCTTTGAGTGCTACCAGCAACCAATTGATCAATCTCTAAATATTTACATTCTCTTCCTTCATATAAGGAACATACCTCAACAACTCCAAGAATATACTAGTGTACTCGTCATTGGTCATGGATCCCATCTTCAGCTCATAGAATTCTTTTGTCCTGTCATGATAGTATCTCTCAAATAGATACCTATTCCTTAAAAGTCTCTTGAACTTGCACCAAGTCTAATCCTCTTCATAAATACCTTTGACATTCTTTATATCTTCCCACCAAATGTCTTCTTTACTTTTAAGACTAAACGTTTCTATTCTGGCCTTCATGTTATCCAAGTAATCATGCAATCTAAAGAAATTATTCATCCCAAGAAAACATTCTTTTGCATGTGATTTCTTCATTTCTCCATCAAATGTAGGTTCCTTTTCTTTCTTCAACTCATTCAACAAATATCCCCTATCACTCTTCTTGTAAGGATGATAATGATGATGATCATCGTACCTGTCTAAACTAGAACTAGAGTAAAGCCTATGGCTACTGCCTCGTCTATCCAGTCTATCCAAGAACCTGCCATCTCTAACCATGTAATCTCTATCCAACGTGTTCTCGCCATGAGACTTGCTACCATATGCTCCATTAGTCGTGTCCTCCTATCCATGACCGATCCTAAGTTGTCCCTATCTTCGCATGTCTGACAAGATATGAAGGATGACTACATTAACCTCTGGTTATTTATCCTATGCCTTGGTAAGTATCTCTTGTGATGGAATGATTCTATCATTATCTGATTTACAACTTCTTATTTCTACCTTCAATCTTCTCAATGTATTTTCTATGTTAGGAGAGTACCCACCACCATGTTGCTCACCTGATCTATATGGTGAGTCTCATGAACTGTAGTCTACCATTTTGCTAGTCATATTTGATCTTCTTCTTGCATGTATATCATGTCAGCTAAACCAAATCATAAACATAGCCAAGATATTTCAATATAGTTCAGTGGAGGATATATCGTCTGCAAGATCAACCAAATAAGAACAATACATGTATAATCATAATCATAAAAATATATAGACATCATCTCAATCATTATCTCGATTACCATGCATGATCTCACAACTACAACACCATCTAGAAACAATTCATGCACAAAAACATATAGACATTAAAATGCATAATTGATCCATATACAATTGACATGCATTCACGACAAACAAATCCCAACAACATCGCCATCAACTTCTATATGACAACACATATGCAATAATGGCTGGTGCCATGAGTACATAACGAACACGTAGAATACAAGAATAATTGACACATATGCAACCCACATGTATGCACAACAAACAAATTATGCTCATCCAGTCCAAGGGTTGAACCATGCTCTCATACCACTCTATGGTAACCCTCCTCAAACATTTACCAAAGTGAACTGGTCCACTGGGGTAAACATGTGATGAAGAGTTACTATTTTATGATTCAACTCCCAAATTATAGTTAAGAAAGTGGAATCAATAAAAAAAAACCAAACTGACCTTCCTCACGAGTTACAATAACCCTAGAGGCTAACCAACCACTCCAAGTGCCCAACCCTTGAGTTAAATTTCCTTTTGACTGAAATGGACCACTACTCGCTCCCATGAGAAGCCCTTCAATTTCTCCAACAATAAGGCCTCCATGTGACTGTATTCCTTTTCAGGTGGTTATATGCCCATGGCCCTCAATTCTAATCCAATTTCTCAACTCTAGAACTCAGGGTTTTTCCCAAAACTTGATGAAATTATCTGAAATGGTAAATAACAAGAATACAATGCCTCTAATGAAAAACTTAAAGAAGGACATGACATGATCCCTACTAGCCATGATAGGAATTCCTTCAAAAATATCTTAGACATGTAATGTATAGGTCATAAATACACATTTGAACATAAGGACCTCATACTTATATGAGAATCATTAAGAAGGTTTTCATCCCTCTAACATTAGCTTCATTAGCATCTACTAGGTCATTCATTCATTAACATTTCATCTTCTAACCAAAACATGATGAGAGCCATAACACAAGATTATCATAAAACCATACTTATAACGAGCATATAACCAGATAAATAACAACGATAGAGCAACCATAAAAGCCATATAATAACAAGTAAATTTACACACAAAACATAAGATAAATGAGTGCTTATTAACATATGCAAATACAACCAAGTCAGGGACTTCCACATAACACCCAATCATATATTGGGCTAGACCAAATCTCCCTTTCAGCTAATCACCCATCTACCATATTCAAAGCATGAATGGGGGATTTCATGGAAAAAACCAAGAAAAAGAAACTAGGGCTTCCAGAGGGCAAACCACCTCAACCCTCAACCAATGATTCCACCTCACAGTCGAACCTCACTAACCATCACCATATTTGTCTCCATCCTATCTGTCCAGGGCTCCAAAGTGTTTATTCCAACCAAGGCTTCTAGGACTAGTAACTCAACCCACAAATTCGACGAGGATCTAGAGCATTTTTCTAACAAAGGCTTCCATGACTAGTATCTCAACCCATTAAGGGCTCGAGAGAATTTTTCCAACCAAGGATTCTAGGACTAGTAACTCAATCGAAGCTATTACAGGGCTTCTCGAGCATTTGTCGAACCAAGCCTCCAAGACCTAATAACTCAACCCATAGCCATAAGGAACATGAGCATCAATAAAAAAAAAATATAAAACCCACAAGACCATGGATATCCAGGAAATGGAAACGCTAGGGAAGATCACTATCAATCCAATAAATCCTCCATGCCAATGATATATCATAACCAATAAATCATATGCATGTGACATGCATGCCAAAATAATAAGGAAATCATACATGCAATTCGGTAATTGCAAGAAAAACCCATTGTAGTTGTTGATTCCGCTGTACTCTTGCATTTTCCTCATTTTCCTTTACCTCCTTGTTCCAAATCTAGAGTAAACCACAATCCTCTAAGAGTGCTCCAAGAAAACTCTAAGTGTCCAAGAGTATGAGAGAGAGAGAATAGAAGAGAAAGCTCAAAGCTAAAACAGACAAAAGGTTATCACCTTGACAAATGGTTGCGAACTGATCCTCAGAGGCCTTTCTATCATCGAGGCCTCTATTTTCTTCATTTTCCATTATCTTTCCTTCATTTTAATCCTCACATGAATCTTGTGATCTTTCACATTTCGTTTCTCCTATTTTTCATTATTTTCATAAATAAAATGTCAATTAATGCCTCATGCTTTTCCAAAGCCTTTGCCAATTTCCATAGCCATTAATTAATCAAAAGTGATCCCCATCAATAGGCTTTTTTCCCAACATTTAGCTTGGAATACATGTCCCATGACCTTTTTTATTGTTTTTCCTTATTTAACTTTATTACATGGATTTTTAACCAGGGGTTGTTATAGGAAGCTTTTGGTTATTTGTTGCATGATCTTCATGTTTAGTTTTGCAACTAGGGTCAAATTTCATAATGGATAGCTCAGATGACTGATATGATGCATGTATTAAATTCCTCTTTTCGAGAGGACCAAAATCGACCTAAAGATCACCTAATTTGGTCAAGCGGAATTTAAGTTTTGAATTATTTTATTCATACATGTTTTATGGAATTGGTCAGCCCTAACCACATGGGTAACTGCTTACATCAACCTTAAACCCAAGTGAACCCTCAAAAAAACCTATAAATGGAAGCAACCTCAAGCTCATTTAAACAAATTAATCAAGCCATCTTCTATTCTTCTATTTTGTCTTGGTTCGCATAGGTTCGACAAAAAGAGTTCGTGCAAGGGTCTGAAATCACAAGCGTAAGGTTTTCTCTAACTTAGGGTGTTTTGATCCCTATACGTTGGCATAGGACTGGGAATTTTAATCCATGGACAATAGAGAACTGGCCTATGGGAGCATATAGAGATCCCTAGATGTTGGTACAAAGGCTTAATAGAGTCTCCAAGGGTTCAGAGACATATCTGAAGCTGTAGGTCCCTGGACGCTCACAGAGAGTAGCCTTGAGAGTGTTTGGGTTGTCCTGCATGCACGCATAGAAACTAGAAGAGAGTGTATGATGGGTTTTGAGAAGATATAGTGGGTTTGACCTCAAATGCATGCGTAAGGTCTTCCTGAGAGTGTTTGAGTAGCTTTGAACACCCTCATAGAGTAGAAGATAGAGAATCTAGAAAGCTTTGAACACGCATAGACAATTTTTTTGAGAGCATCCCAGGTTTTGATATTGGGTTTATCAGTTGGCTTTAGCTGGCTTCAATGATCTAGTAGATCTGGGTTTATCTCTATTGTTATATAGATTTGTAGATCTAATTTACTAGTATCCGTTGCAAACATATGTATTGGGCTCAATGTACTCTCTGTTGAAATTTTTTTATGAGGATCTATTAAAGAAGAATATTTGAAAGGGTTTCCCCCTTTTGAGGTTTTTCCTAGTCTTGGACCAATCTACTGTCTTTTGTGGTTATGCTATTGTCTTCTTTGTCACTGCATATATTGTTCTTTCTTCAGTTACATTTATTATTAACGAAACTACTAATAATTGAATACATTGCTAATGAAGAAGTAAATTGGGAAAAAGTAACTGATACAACATAGAACAATAAGAAAATTTAACATGGTATCGGAGTTGAGGTGAAGGACAAACCCAAAATAAGATAAGCATTGAAGCCCTTATTTTTAGAAAGAGGATTACCTAGTCAAGGTCAAGATGTTGTTCTCTACCATCAAGGAGCATGAAAAGTTGGGTGATGCATCAAACTTTGTTGCATCGAAATTTAGATTGGAGATCATAGCTAACAACAGTGATGTGCTGGAATACATTAAAGGAAGGATGTCCGAGCCTCTAGAAAATTCTTTCACGAACTTCAAGAATAGGTACAAGAAAGGTGAGTCCAAAGCAAAAAAATCATAGCTGATGGTTTACAAGATCATTTAGTTGCATATGTTGGGAATTTAAGAAAGTCTAAAGATGTGCATGAAAAGATAAGCGACATGTATGAAATCAAAAACTTGAATGAGATCATCACCTTGAAAGATCAACTCATGGAAATCAAGATGAAAAAAGGAGAAGTTGTTCAATCCTACATTATGAGGATCTATCACCTTGGAGATCAGTTGCAGAGAGTTAGAGAAAATGTGCTTGACAAAGAGCTAGTAGTTGTGACTAGTAGAGGTCAACCTTATATTTGGGAAACCTTCATTACTACAATCAACAACAACAATGTCCTTCTGTCATTTGATGAAATTGTTGGGAAGATTACTCAAGAAGAATCAAGGATGATAGCAAGAGGAACGATTCAAAAACATGAAGAGGGAGAACTCGTTGCATATATGACTCATGACGAAAGGAAGAAGGCAAAAGGAGGTCCATTAAGGAATCCTCCTTCTCAAAATGAAAAAGAAGGAATGAGAGATCATTATCTCATATTGAATGCTTTGATTTCCACAAGAAGGGTGTTTGCGAACGTTATTGTCTTGAGAAGAGAAAAAGGCCACATTACAACACTAGAGGAAACTACAATAACAAAAGAAGAAAATACAATCAAAGGAATAACCATGATAGAAGATATGAAAGAAGAATAAAAGTCTGCTAAAGTGACCATGAAGAAGATCATCATCATCAAAAGATATCAAGGGCTCCTAGGTATGAAAGTAATGCTGTAAATAAATCTGAATACATTCTTATTTTCTCCCTTACTAGTTCTTCTCCACCAAATTCATGGGATAGTTGGTTGGTTGATAGTGGGGCCACTCATAATTTCTCTAGATACAAGGAAGTCCTCTCTAATATGGTAGAGAGTGAGACTAAGTTGAAGATCATTCTTGGAGACAACTCCATTTATCCCGTGAAATGATTTGGGTTTGTCAAATTTAAGCTAAATTCTAGGGAATTATTTATGCTGCACGATGTTATGTATGTACCAGGATTAATGAAGAATCTAGTATCTACATCCACATTGGAAGATAAAGGGATGAGTTTTGCCTTCATCAAAGGAAATTTTTTTACTTGGCCTATTTATTCACCTATGAGAGATGCATTCACATTAGGATGGATATTTGAAGGACTCTATAGAGTCACTAGAAGATCTCTTTTAGAATTGGTTCATAATACCAATCATCTGATCAACTTATGGCACCGTAGGATGGCTCATACAAACTATGATGCACTTTTGAAGTTGAAGAAATTTGTCTCAGGTATTCCCAATGTTCTAGCTCATCATGATGGAGCTTGTCCAGGTAGTGTGAGTGGAAAGAGAACAAGGGGACCATTTCCCTCTAGTAAGAACAAGACAAATGACATCCTCCATCTCATTCATTCTGATATATGTGGTTCAATGCCTATGCATTATGTTGGTGGTCATCTCTACTACATCAACCTTATTGACGACTTCTAACAAAAGACATGCATATACTACCTTAAGCACAAGGATGAATCCTTTGAAATATTCAAGGAATTCAAAGCCTTGATCGAATATCAATAAGGAAAGAGAATCAAAGTCTTCATGTTTGACAATGGAGGGGAATACATGTCAAATGAATTCATAGCATTTTACAAGAAAGAAGGAATCAAGAAGGAAATGATTGTGCCATATACTCCTAAACATAATGGTTTGGCTGAAAGGAAGAACATGTCTGTAGTAGAAGCTACTTGTGACATGGTCCATGATCAAAAGGTGCCAAAGTTCCTGCGGGATGAAGCTACATCTACTATTCTATATGTTTGAAATATGATGCCTCATCAAGAGTTAAAAAATAAGGCTCCTCAAGAAATATTCACAGGTATCAAGCTTGACATTAGCCATATTCATGTATTTGGATGCCCCATATCTTTTCATGTGCCGAAGGACAAAAGCAACAAATTGGAAGCTACAAGAAGAAAAGGTACGTTTGTGGGTTAATGTGAAAATTCTAAAGCATATAAAATATATATTCCTCATCAGAGGAAGGTTGAAATTAGCAGGGATGTAACATTCGATGAAGACACAACTCTTGGAAAAGAAAGATATCTTCTTCCACTGCCTCCTCCCAAAGAAGAGAATAATGACTGGGATATTCTAGATGGTCCTTTTGTGCCTGATTATGATATGGTTGATGATCCCATGGAGCCTACAGATTCATTAGATCCTCCTCCAAGTGATCCTCCTACTAGGAAGATACCACTTTGGCTCTGTGATACTCTACATAATTTTGATAGAAATGTTCCCATTCATAGATCATTTAGAGAAAGGAAGCAACCATGCAAGTATTAGGGATATGTTGCAACCATGAGCACTATGATTCAAGCCAAACCATCCTCATTCAAAGAATCTGTAAAAGAACAAGTTTGGAAGGATGCTATGGCTGAGGAATATGAATTTATTGTGAAAAATGATGTATGGGATGTTGTACCTAGACCGAATGGGAAGTTTGTTGTGACTTCAAAGTGGCTATTCAAGATCAAACATGTTATTTATGGAAACATTGAGAAATACAAAGAAAGGTTCATAGCTCAAATATTCTCTCAGAAAGAGGGAGAAGATTATGATGACATATTTGCTCCCGTGTCTCGATACACAACCATCCAGTCTATATTTTCCCTTACTGCAATTTGGGGATGGACTCACCATCATATGTATGTAAATACTGCATTCCTTCATGGAATCTTACAGTAAGAAGTATATGTTGAAAAACCACAGGGATTTGAAGTGGAAAATCAAAGAACACATGTTTTCATGTTGAAGAAGGCATTGTATGGTTTGAAGCAAGCTTCCTGAGCTTGGTATGCACGCATTGACGGTTACTTAGTGAAGTTGGGATTCATAAGAAGTAATGTCAATCCCAACCTCTAGTTCAAGGTAGTCCAAGGTATACCATTGATTTTGATTTTATATGTTGATGATCTATTCTTGATAGGTAGTGAACCTCTGATGATCAAGTGTAAGAGGAAGCTAGACTCTAAATTTGAGATGAAAGACCTTGGTATTATGCACCACTTCTTAGGCCTTGAGGTGTGGCAAAAGCCTGGTGAGATTTTCCTTTCACAAGGAAAATATGTTGTGAAGATGCTGGAAATATTTGGAATGGTTGAATGCAAATTCATGGTTACATAAATGGAAATGAACTTCAAGAAGTTATGTGGAGAAGTTGCAGGGCCAAACTTGGAAAATCCATCTAAGTATAGACAACTAATTGGGGCTTTGATGTTCATGTTAAATACTTGTCCATACATATGCTATGCAATAAACACATTGAGTCAATTCATGACTGATCCCCTCCATACACACTAGATAGCTGCCAAACACATATTGAGATATTTTCATGACTCAATCACACTTAGCTAAGATAATATGCCGAAGACATTCAACTTCATGGATACAATTATGATGACACGGACAGAAATGTTATTGGAAAAAAGAGTAAATTTGGAAGTTGTTTTATCCTTGGATCTTCCATGATATCACAGATGAGTAGGAAAAAAAGGTTTATAGCGTTGAGCACCACCGAAGTAGAATACATTGCCACTAGAATGGCTAGTTGTGAAGTAATTTGGTTAAGAAATCTATTTGGAGAACTATTTGAGCGGGTCCTACACACTATAGTGATATACTGTGACAACAAGAGTGGGATCCTTTTGGCAGAAAATCCCATGTTCTGTGACAAGTCCAAGCATATTGATATTCGATATCACTTTATTTGAGACATGGTGTAGAGAGGAGTTGTCAGGCTCCATAACATATTGACAGATGAAAATATTGTAGATATTCTCACTAAGTCATTATCAAGGGGAAAGTTCTCGGCCTTTAGAGAGAAGCTTGTACTGATAGATATGGTCCCTCTAGATAAGGGGTAGCACTGATCGAGGAAACTAAGCCAACTCTTTCTAACCTATTTGAGCTCCCAAGGTGAGAAATCGAGATAGAGGGTTCTTGGGGTTGAGGGATCTCTGGAAAATAGGGTACTCCCCTGTATGTTACACATAGGGTTGAATAATTTTGCTCCACTATATTTATAAGGTTGCATAATGTGGCTCCCATGTCTGGTGTTTTCAGAGTATACCCTAGTTGGCATCACACCTACAAGAAGGGGCTCCTGGGAATACTAGTGCTCGTTTGGTCAATGAGATGAGAGTGTATTTGGGTGGTACAACCCAAGGTGATTATGATCCAGGTATTCTACCACATGACTACTAAGAGATATTGATGGGAAGATCATTATGAAATGGGATTGGGTTGAGAGTTACTCCCCTTTTGTGATTTTGGGTTGAGGATGAGCTCCCCGATGAGATTCCAAGGTCGAAGATGTGCTCCCCTTTATGATGAGTTATCCTATTTTTTGGTATGGATGGAAGCTATTTCTCCCTAATTCTTATTCTTTTAGATCTGAGAAGGTTTCAATAGATAGAGTTTAATAGAGAAAGTCAAAGCATTATAGGATTATGTGAAGATCAATTGACAAATATTGATAGGTAGAATTCTTCCTAATTGAGAGGGACTGTTATTTTTTTCAACTAGGGTCAAATTCAACAATGGACAACTCATATGACAGAGATGATTCTTGCATTAAATTCCTATTTTCAAGAGGACCAAAATCAACCTAAAGATCATTCAGTTTTGTCAAGTAGAAGTTAAGTTTTGAATTATTTTATTCGCACATGTATTATGGAATGGGTTAGACCTAACCACGTGGGTAACTACTTAGGTTGGCCTTAACCCCAAGTGAACTCTCAAAAACACCTATAAATAGAAGAAATGAAAGCTCATTCAACACATTAATCAAGCCATCTTCTATTCTTCTCTTTTGTCTTGGCTCACACAGGTTTGCCAGAAAGTGTTCATACAAGGGTCGAAAATGACACGTGTAAGGTTCGCTCTGACTTAGGGTTTTTTAATCCCTAGATGTTGGCATAAACATGGCCATTTTAGTCCCTAGATGCTAGAACATAGGCTTATGGGAGCATCCAGAGAGACCTAGATGCTACCACATAGGCTTAAGGGAGTGTCTAAGGGTTCAGAGGCAGATATGAAGGTGTCGGTCCCCAGACACTCACACAGAGTAGTCCTAAGAGCATCCAGGCCATCCCAGACACACACATAGCAACTGAAAGAGAGTGTATAAGGTTTCTTGAGAATATCTGGTGGGTTTGACCTTAGATGCATGCATAGGGTCTTCCTGAGAGCATTCGAGTAGCTACAGATGCCCTCTCACAGTGGTAGAGAGAGCGTCCAAAAAGTTTCAGACACGTGTAGAGAATTTTGATGAGAGCACCTAAGGTTTTGATCTTGGGTTTATTAGTTGGCTTTAGTGATCTGGTAGATCTGGGTTTATCTATGATATTATATAGATCTGTAGATCTGATTCATTAGTATCCTCCACATACATATGTATTGGGCTCATTGTACTCTCTGTTGAAATTTTTTTATGATGATATATTAAAGAAGAAGATTTGAAAGGGTTCCCCCCTTGTGGGGTTTTCCCCTGGTTATTGATCAATCTACTATCTCTTCTGATTATTCTAGTGCCTTCTTTCTCATTGCATATATTGTTATTTCTTCAATTAGATTTATGATTAGTGATACTACTAATAATTGAATACATTGCTAATCAATAAATTGGGCTTAAGTAACTAATACAACACACAACAATAACAAAATTTAACACTTCAAAGCATCATGATGCAAATGACCAAGTCTTCTATGTCAAAGTTCATTGACATCATGTCTCTACACCTTATCTGCCTTTGTGCTCAATGTAGCACAATCTTCCACATCTAGCTTGTATAGGTTATTTACACAAACCCTAATTTTCTTCACCCGTTCCATAGCTATATGTCTCAGAAATGCCTTCCCTTTGCTGAAGATCACATCATAACCATATTCTTCCAAAACTGTAATAGAGATGAGATTTTTCATTAGGCCAAGAACAAACATGACATCCTTGAGCCTAAGGGGGGAGCCTGACTCCCACTAAAAGGTGGTTGTACCAATCCTAGTCATAATATACCTTCCATCTTCCCCCATATCAATGTTCATTTGCAAATATTTTTCCTCCAGTTTACTGCAAAAATCTCTATTTCCCATCATATGGAACGATGCAACTGAGTCCAAGTACCAAATGCTCCCCATCACTATGTTGGCCATGCATGCAATGAGGGTAAAGTCAAGCTTGAATTGTGAAGCCAAATATTCACTTTCTACTCCTCCTGAGGTTTTATTTCTTGCTTTCTTGTGTGGACACTTCATGGGATAATGCCCAAATTCGCGACAATGTAAGCAATTAATTTTTGAAAAGTCTTTCTTATTTCCCCTTTGAATGGATTCTGGTTTAGATTGGGATTTATTCCCTTTTCCCTTCTCTGGCTTTCTAGTCAATGCAAAGTTTTATTTGTCCTCGCCCTTGGATGAAGACTCATATAGTGTATTTTTCCTTATTTCCTCCTATACAAAGTTAGACCATAAGTGCTCTCAACTTGGTAGTTTCTCCATCCCATTCACCTAATCTTGATAGCTACGCCACCTCTTGGGAAGACCCAGAAGGGCTAAGGATAACATGTCTTATTCATGGAAATTAAAACCCACCCTTCCGTGGTCATCACGACACTTCATAAACTTGCTTAGATACTACAGAATTATGTCATTCTTCAGCATCTTGATACTTCAAAGTTATCCTAGAGCACTAGCTTCCTGTGGTCACTACTATTCTCAAACAATTTTTTCATTGCTTTCCACATTGGGGTACGAGTTTATTTTCCATGGGGATTTGAGACAATATGATCCCATACTCCCTCCAATATGATTCTCCTTACCTTGGCTACATATTTATTCCACTTAGTAAGGTTCTGGCCATCATATGCTTGAGGTTTTGCAACATCTAACTTGATGTATTCTAGTAATCCATTGTCATCCAATACTGCCTCCATGAGGTCCTTACATGCAACAAAATTAGAGGTGCCTTCTAATTCAACTCTAGACTTAGTCCATTGAAGGCCATCTTCTCAGTTCTAAAGAAATAATGGTACATTGATCTTCAAATTCAAACCTCTAAAAAATGGCTTCGAATTTCCTGCTCTAATGTGAATCCAACTCTCAAACCATCTAGAAATTAAGATCTAGATTTACAACTTCTCAGGAAGTTTTAATGAAAATCATAAGATACATATATACTCTACTACAATGTGGAAATTAATTCACAATTTATAAAATGAATTTTAGACATGCAAGAGGGAGAAACACACATGAAACAAGTTTTTTTATCTAGGGAAATAAATCGGCTAAAAACCCTAATTCCTCTTGCATTAATAAAATGAAATAGAGATTTAATATAGTTTATTTGCTCAACTCAACTCACCCTACAAGTGCACAAGCTATCTCACTTCTCATTGAAGGCCTCTAACCCAAAATTACTAAAATTTTACCTCGCCTTGAGCTCTTATTTCCTTGTACTGTTCCTTTAGGAATTAGCTCCTATTATTTTAGGAAATTCCCTCAATTGAATTGTGAAATTCCTTTAGGTTGATAATTTGACTACATGTAACACCTGTAAACTCAAGACTAGTCTACAAGTGATGTTACAATACCTAGGAAACTCCACCTCAACTAGGTAACTTGAATTCTCTATATGCACTAGCTATTTTGGGCTGATTGATCCGTTAAATTGGTGATCACTAAGTTTGATTGAAGTACCCTTATTAGCTGACCTTCCACTAGCTCCTCCAAAAGTTGAAACTAGTTTAAATGAAAACAACCTGAGATAACTAACCTTGATTGCTACAAATTAGCAACAACTCGTGAAGGATTGGAATCTAACTCCTCCAACTCAAATTTACTAAGTATACTAGGTGACACAAGCCATGTCACACAAGTTAACATCATCCAAATTGTATGCTGATGTGGAAATTTGAATTTTCTCAACTTAATCAAATAAAAATAAAATTGAGAATTTCGTGTTGCATTTTTAAACAATGTGGTCGATGGATATTCTCATTAAAAACTTTTAAATCACTTTATTATCTTCTTTATCATCAATGTATGCTATATCACATATTTCTTCATGAAAAGTTCCACTTGCTTCATAACTTGCAGCTACAGTGCCAACTTCAACCTTCAATTCTTCATCAAATATGAAACTTACCATATTACCACAATCAATCCCTATTTCAAAAAATAATCCGCACATATCATCAACATAATGTTCACCCAACCTATGGTGGGATATACGAGCATGCATTTTCTCATTGATAATTTAAAATTTAGCAAATCCATCAACTGTTGTTGGATTCAACAATGCACATTTCACTTGCTGTGATCAACCATGTGTGTTTCGTCACTGTGGGATTCACCAACGTTTGCACCATTCACGTTATAGTGGTGTCTTTGAGAATTTATATCTCTTGCTCTGCTTCACTCCCAGAGGCTTCAAATTCTCTCTCTGCAATCTTTTTTCGATATTCTTCATCCATATGAATGCTTGCATAATTCATTTCACTTTTATACTATTCATGACCATCATCCACATTTGAGTGGGATTTTCCAAGCTCTGTGGTCCTCCTAGAGCCTTTGTCATCTATTGATATTATTGCAGACTTCTCTGCATGTGGCATAACCTAATGCTCCCTGTCACTTCCCCTTGCACCAAATTATTCTTCCATGATCTTCCACTCTTCCTTCGAAGATGTAGCTTTTTATACCTTACACAAAACTGTTTCATAAATTACCTGATGAATGAAAATCAAAGCTAGGGTATCAATAAGCATAGGAGGTGGTAGAAGCTTCACACTACACCAATCATTCCTATTTTCTCTTCCGTTTTCTGCTAGATTCCTCAATTCCTTGGATGCGGCCTAAACATCTCTAAATATGGAAATGATGTCTACTTCTTGTTTTATATCCCTCTTCTTAATCTACTTCAGTCATGCTTTGTGACTGATCACTGTAGTGGTTTGGTATCTGCCTGGCTTTATGGTTTTTTTCATAAGTTAAATTAAACTTAACTATGAATTTGGGACATTTAGGGCATTCACATACCCTATTTTGTAGTTTTATGGATTTGTGCACTTTCATAATGGTTTGTCAATGCACATTAATCTAATATGTGCATCTGTGAATTTTCCAGTGTGTTGTACTATCATTTGTGGCCATGATCGTGTTACAATAAGAGGGTAGAATGGTTTTATTTGTATTTAATATGTATAGTAAGTGTTGGAGTGTATTACATGCCAAGGTAGGATTGAATGATTTTCTAATTGAAATGGAACCATTTTGTCATGTATATTCATATTTGACTTTCCAGTAGCAAGTCTAACACCTAACATAAGGATGTAAGACTTTAGTTATGATGAGGTGACATGGTATGGTAAAGAGAATACTTTTTTTTATAAAAGTGGTTATAAGATTAAATTCAAAGAGGTAAGGATTATTTTAATTTTAATAATTAAATACTCAATTTATGTATATATTTTTATTATTGTTTAGTTTGGTTATAATTTTACAATTAAATAAATCTTTTTTATAAAATAATTAGTTATTATGTATTTAAATATTATGTAAGATGATATTTAGTTGGTTTAATGGTTAAAAATGTGTGTTTATCTATAAAAAGTGAGAAACTCAAATAGTTTATAGACTTTAACAATAAAACCCTTATGTGGAGGTTGTTCTCTTGTATCATAATAAAGAAGACTCGTATAAATCAAAATGAAGAAGATATGAAATTCCATAAACTGGACACATGAAATTAAAAAAATATTAATAATAATCAAAAATATTCCAAAATAAGCAATATATATTATATATATATATATATATATATAAACATAATTTTCATAAAATTTATACTAACCATAATTAATAATAATATTTGAAAGACCTCATAAAAGTATTAAATATGATAAGGTTTGACTTGCAACAATTGCAAAAATGGACTTCATAAGAGATGATACTAAGAGGCACTATTTATATCACTGCTAGCTTGGATGTTGTTAAAACTGAGGTAAACATTTATTAGTAATTATGAGAAGTTCATGGTCAAGCTATAGGTGCAAAATTAACAACACACATTGGACATGAATATCAAAGAATTTTTTAATAAGAGTTGGTGTTGGGTACCCTTTGCGTTGTTGTTCATAGGACATTGATATTAATGAAGGCTATATGTACCTTATTTTCTTTGAATACATGAAATTTCTCATCAGATATTGATTGTAAGTTCTAAATTTTGCATTCACATTTATACTCAGAACAAGTTGTTAGCGAAACAACATGTATTAGCATAGGTTATTTGTAAAACCATTGAATTTCCAATCACACCTTTAGCATTTGAAAAACTACACATGTCTTTTGTTGACTTGAGTTGTTGAGAAGATGGCTAGACTTGATGATGCATTAGAGTTTTTAAATACCCTAATTCATTCCACTATTTATGGAATACTAGAAATAAGCAAGGACACTTTTGCTAACATTAACAAATGTTTGCAAAATGCATAAGAAAATATTGAGCTTTTGCAACTTGAACCACAAGTACAAAAAAAATGAATTACAATAGAAAAGGCATCATTTTGAATTTATTTTTGTTTATAAAAATCCTCTATTTGAGGTTGATATAGACCCCCATCATTAATAAACAAGTGTTGAACTCAATAAAGTTGAGATTGATCCAAATTCAATGCTAATTTCAGGAGGGTTTTGCATAAAGATGCAAAAGTTTAGGTTCCATGTCCCAAGCCCATGATTAAACCTTGGGAAGAGATTATTAACAACAAGAAAAAATTTGGTCTTCGATATGAAAAGGAGGAGTGCTTTTGTATTCGAGACTACTCCAAGCCCATTCAGTTTCAAAGTGTTGGATTTCTTCAAGACAAAATCACCTTCACCTACTCTTCGTCCACATTCACAACAAATTGTCGAATGCCAACATTGTGACAGATTTGGCTATGTGAGAGATCATTGTGTCGATATTCATCCATGTGAGTATTGTGGCCAACACAATCATCATTCAAAAAAATGCTTTAGAAACAAGCCTCTCGCAAGAGCGAGGATTCACCTTGGATGGATCACTTCTTGGAAGGGCTTCAACATCAAAGAAGATATTTTGACCATATCACAAAATTTGTTCTCAAGTATTGAAAAGTCTTGCAATTGAGTTTTCTTCATCTTCTTGCCTTGTATATGACAGGGGGGGAATGTATGGTCATCTACAAGCTTCAAATATAAATCAAGCAAGCCTAAAGCACAACTTGAACATGTTTACTAAGCCTAGAGCTAGAGTAAGCCATATCTGTATTCAGAGTTGTATCTAGAGATAGTGAAGATGTTGAGCATGCATTTTCGTTGGTGGCCTTCCTTAAAACACCACAGGCTAAGACCTCAATGATCTCCCTTTTCAAAACAGTTCCTATAACAAAAGACTTCAACGTCTAGCTAGATTTGGAAGAGTTCCAGGTTGAAACCTCAATGGTATCCCTTTTTTAGAACATTCTTCTAGTGGAAGACTTCAGCATCCAACTAGATTTGGAATTGTTTTAGGAAATCCATCAACTGTTTCTAGGTTGAGACCCCAAAGGCCTCCCTTTTCACAATATTAGGGAGAAATTCCTCTAGTAGAGGGCTTCGGTTTCTAGCCATATTTGGAATTGTTCCAAGAACTACACTACTCGTTGCTATGTAGGTGGTCATCCTTAAACCATTGTCAGTTGAGACCTCGAGTTTGTTGGGTGTGGAGCCTGATTATCTTCTATATTCAAAGGTCTCAGCTAGATGTATACCCCAGGAAGACTGTGCACCCCTCAACATGGTTGGGGGGTCTAGGGGCCAGCGGTCCCCCAGCGGGGGTTCGGGGGAAGTGCCCTGAAGCTAAAAATAGATAAAAATTGCCTTGTAAAAGTCTAGTAATTTCTAGTCAATCTAGGCCGTTCAATTTAGGGTTTTTTTTCGTAGAAGACAACCCCTCACTATATATGAGGGAATTGTATTGCGTCTATGTATATCTGTATTCTGAGTGAGGAAGAGGGAGTTAGAGTAGATCTGCTGTAGGTTGTATCTCTTCATTTTGTTGGATAATATAATAAAAGAAGGACTGGCTGTTTCTTCGTGGACGTAGCGCAAATTGGGTGAACCACGTATATCTGTGTCTCTCTTGTTTTATGCATTTTTTGTTTTTATATTTCTACAATATTTTATGTGTTCCATTGCTATGTAATATATAATTTTCTAATAGAGTTCTCCCACCTTATACCTTCATTCGAGAGAACATATTCAACCACTCATTACCACTTTTGTATTACAACTCTATTCTTGGACTCATATATACCTCTTTGGATTAAGGGGGAATATTGTATATGTAATTCGCTAAGGGTTTTGGGTGTGGAATATGAAGACTCATTAAAGTCCAAGGGACCTTGGAAGATGAATCCAATGGTCATGGAAAATGTATTAATTTGTATATCATTGTAAAAAGTAAAAACATTTAACAATTTATCTTAAATTTCCTATCCATTTGTGTGTCTATTTAAGAGATTCATTTTCCTCATATGTTTGCTACCCCAAATAAAGTGTACAACAATGTCTCATTACCTATGATGACATCTTAATCTCTACAACGATTTAACCTTATTAGAGTCAGTGAGCACGATAACATGGCAAGAAAAGGAAAATTTTAAATTTTCTATGATGGAAAACTTTTTGAGTCTCTAATTGACATTTGATAAATAAAGTATTGAATATCAACATTGAAAAGTTACATTTGTAAATAAGATTAATATATATAAGCAAGTAAAAAGACTAAATTTTAATATATTAATAAATAAGATTTTTTTTTCAAAATATTCAATCTAATAGTTTTTTTTTTTTATAAAAAATATAGTTAACTTTATAAATTCTTTACAAATTTCTAAATTAATTAAAGTCAAATAACCAATTGCAATATTGCCTACTATATCCATTTATTAAAACTATGTTATAATAAATTCTAATCTAAATATATTATAATAGTGTTAAAAAAATTAATAGTGTAAAAAATAATCCATTATATAATAATATATATAATTTTTTACCCTAGCAAGAATTTATATTAATGAAGATCGGTGTTGCAGTGGAGTAGCTATACCAAAATAGATAAAAATATGAGAGAACTAATTAATTGATTGAGAAATAAAGAAAAAGTTGGTTTAATTCTAATTACAAAGTGACATCATCATATTATTTCTATATCTTGTAAATTCTCCAAAAAAAATTAATTTCTATAATATTTAAGCAATATGGGGAAGGGGAAAAAATAATTTCTATATTTAAGCAATATGGGGAAGGGAAGAGACATCTTGACTAAGATTGTATCATTCCCTTTTCTTGATATGGTCAAAATGGACAGAAATTTCCCATTGTATTTACCCATGGTATTTGCTGCTAGATTTTGCCTTTGTTTTTTGAGAAATATAATAAAATAAAGGCATCTAAAAATACCACCAAGTCTATAAAAAGCGAGAGGAGTTAAGAATTTGGATGATATGACGTTTTCTATCTATTTTTTCTTTGTTGAAAACTTAGCCAAGGCAATTCTAGTTTGACCCTAGCGACGAAAATATAGTGTGTGTAATTTTTCTAGTGGATCTATCTAGGATCCACGATTGTACTTTAGTGTCTTTGATTTTGATTTGATGAGCAACCTCGCATGCCATTACCAAGGGTTTTCTATGTTAATTATTCTGAAATGTATTAAATTTTTAAGGTTAAGATCTTACAATAGCATCAGACCATTGCATTATGCCAGCTTGAAGATTTTATGCACGGAACTTCAATGAGATTTATTCTCACCCTAGTGAAAATTTCCATCTTTAGTGGTATTTAGTATCACCCTAATTGGTCTATTTTGTAAGCTTTCCTACTTATAGTTCGAAAAACATAACTTGATCTATATTGGGGTAGTTTCACAATTAAAGAAAAATAAAAGAAAAGAAAAGGCCAAAACATTTTATTTTAGGGTTAGGGTCTCACATTTAAAGAAAAATAAAATGAAACAAAAGAAGAAACATTTTATTTTAGGGTTTTTGGTAGGGCTTATCTCATCTTTATCGATACTTCCTTAATCACTTTGAAAGATCGAAGGCCCAAATCCATCAAAAATTAAGCATATTTTGATCTGATCTGTGACTTTAGTAGAAGATCAAGGTCGTCATAGAGGAAGGTTGAAGATATGCCAAATATCGAAACCCTCTTGTATTACATTATAAACCAATCATGTTATCAGTTGATCCATTTCTCATACCAGTTCTTAGAAGCGTATGAGATCATTTGCAAGATGGTAGCTAAATTTTATTTGATCTCGTTGAAGGCCAAGTAGCGCTTGAGAAACACACAAGGTGAGCGGTTGAATTTGGTGGGTACATAATGTTGGAGGGTTTAGGAAACCTAACCAAAATTCAATTCAGTTAAAGGAGGACAAAGGTATTGTGTAGACACCCATCGAAAATAAGAGTCATCATCCTTCAATCACGGACCAGAGGCCTGGTATTTCTTGACATCCATTAAGATATTAATTCTCGACTCTAGTAAGTTGCAGAACCTTAATCACAAGAGTGGTCTCGTTGTCTTTAAAGTGTCACGATATCATAAGGGATCATTGCTATCCACCTCCAGAGTCTAAATATTTGCAGGTACCATGGGAGGTGGCTGTTTGAGTCACAAGGACTATTAACCAGGAAGTTGTGAGCCAAATCCAGTGGAAGTAGCGACCTAACAAGGTGGATCATGCACCATCAGTTGGCCATGAGTGGATCATAATGGTTGAGGGGTCACTACCCATTCGACTGTGATTGTCTGTCACAAGGCCATTGACCAGGAGCCATGAACCGAAGGCCATGGCTGCATCAGTCGACCAATAGAGGATCACATGGGCCATGAATTCATTTACAATGTTATCAGGTTGCACACGAAGGAGCCATGTGGAGACGTTGTAAGCATTGTTGAAGGAGCCATCACGAACAAACATTTTGTTAAAAAAAGGTCATTTTAGTGGGTAGCCTCATTCCATTGCAACAACAGAGTTTCGAGCCAGAGTTTTGAGGGTTCTTTAATAATAGAAAAGCTAAGATATAACAAAATGGGTTGTTTTAGTGGGTAGCCTCATTCCATTCCAACAACAGAGTTCGAGCCAGAGTTTTGAGCGCTCTTTAATAACATAAAAGCTAAGATTATTTTTACCACAACATCGCCAGGATTCACCATTTGGAGAAATCCAAACCCATTATCATAATCTATGGTGGAGTGGTTAAATAGTGGGCATGATTATAATGTGCTTTGATTTCCACACTTATAAGTTTCACTAAACTAGCATTTGCACCAGATGTTGCAAAGAAAACGTCGTTAGGCATAAAGTGCGGAAATCCATTATCCATGTGGTGTGTGCATTATTCAACAAGGTCATTATTCAACAAGGTGGATCTCTCTAAATTTGATGCAAATATTTATGTTGTTGCATTGCTAATTTATTTAGAGTCTACTACTACCTCCTTTTCTAGGAATATTAAATTTCTTATCACCCCATGATGACAATCCCTCTAATCACTGACATCACAATTTTTTCCACTTTAGTGGGTTTACCTTCAACCTAAAGAAACATGAATTTGAGCCACTCAAATAAAAAAAAATTGCTAAATATCCATACTGATGCACTGAACAAGGCTACATCATAAATATCCATATATAATTCAGATAAAATGTCCTGAAATTTTGAAAAAATTCAAAACATAATATGACAAACAAGAGAAAATAATAGGCATTTTTATGCCATTGGTGGAACTAACCTCTGGAACATATCAAAAGAAGCAAATATATTTTCAGCTAACAAGACATGCAACTAACAAAACATGCAGCTAACAAAATATTAATGGCATATCCACAGGCATATATCTATATACCTTTGACCTGAAATTCTTTGTCAGTTTTGACAAAGCTTGCCACCATGAGAAGCCTACGAAGATATGAGTAAATAGTTGAACTGAACCACCTGAACCACCATAAACAAGAACTTTAGTATGGCTAAACTTTGAATCCTCCACTTTTACAAAGAAACAGCTAACCAGGACAACTTGGACAAGATCCCACAGTTCACATATAGCAACTATATACCTCATCAAACATTCATACAACTAAAGTTGCAAGAACCACCAATTTTTTAGTCAAAATTTAGGGTCTTAACATTCATTCATTCTCAACAGGGTACTGACATGAATCAAGTGATCCGTATTTAGTACGCTGAGCAAATTTCCTATATATTTTTATTGTGGTGTTCTATAATAGCGTTATACCAGGAAAACAATGATGGGAGACTTAACAAATTGTTTCAAATTACAAAACAAAAAATAACAGATTAATTGGGTCTTGGTTTAGTGGTATGGAAGGATAACAAGAGACATGTTTCACCCCTCCCACGCTGCCTCGTCAATGCAAAAAAGGAGAACTCAGAACGATCACATGGGCAAGAGGACCAAGACTCTGATGACATACACAAGGACGTCCTAGCAGCTGGACGCGTTGCTTGTTACAAGGTCCTACCCATTTCCCTTATTCATATATTCTTTGCTATTAGCTATCAATTTTTCCCCGCCAGCTAATTAAGGGAATACTTCAGTTTTGGGTATTGACAAAATACAGTTGAAACTTCTGTCATTTTAGCCTCTTAGGGCTTTATCAATCCTCCAAATAATTGCTCTAACTCTATTTTACTTGGTTATGGTCAATAATGGAGTACTGGTTAGAAAGGATTCATTTTATTCATAAAGGTTTGTAAACGCTGATTTGCATTTGATTAATCCCTTTGGGACCAGGCCCGGGATAGGATCTTTCCGTGTGTGGAGAAGAGCAAAAGTAAACCCACAGAAGTTGCTTCAGTAGGTCTGCTCTATCCTGCAGAATGCAAGGCTGCCAGATCTGAGTTTGTGAAGCAATGTCGACCCACATGGGTAAGTTTTTTAATTTTTTAATTTATTCTTGTTATATATATTTTTTGAAATATTTCTTTGAGTGGGAAAAAATCAAGGCTTAAACCTAACTGATTGCTTAGTAAGCATTCACATTCTCACCATGTTGTACGATGTCTGCATTGTCCGCTTATGAGCTTTGATCATTAGAGACTATCTGTTACTGTTGTGGCCCTAATGAATAGGGCCACTCTCCTATTCATCCTCCCAAAAGGATCCTAACATCGGACTATTAGATCAGGTCTAGATACCCAGGTATACTGGATGCTACATGAACTCCGAAATTGACAGTAGCCTTTGTAAGTTCCATATGCCTATCCATTCAGATTATGTCAGTTTGATTTGGTTTTAAATTAATGTCAACCATAGAAGGAAAACGAAAATCTAATAGGGATCTCACCAATTTTTGATGAGTCTTGGTATTTCTGAAATGCTTCACAACTCACCCAGCTTCAATAAAAGACCAATTACGGGAATACTTTGGATTTTGAATTTTGACCAGCATTGCCAGGCACCAAAATTTGGAGTGTTTTAGTTTTTCCATATGATCAGAGAACTGTTAGCTAATGGAATTTCGCGGGTTTCCAACTTGTCACTTGTAATATCCTTTGGGAAACATTATCCTTGGGATGTAATTCTGATACAAGGTTTTCAATAACACATGAAAGATCTGTATTTTATATCTATAAAACATGCATGTTCTTTTATTGAATGCAACAAGAACTCAAACAACAAACAATAGTTGATTGCACCAGGCAACACTATAAAGTAGGGATGATTTAATGAACAAATCACAGACTTACAAAGTTCAACAGTCTCCCAGTAGGGTTATCAAAACATAGTTTTTAAGCTTGCAAACTGTAGTTGTCCCTCTTGTTGCCACAAAATCATATCAGCAGGCCTTGATGTTGCCTTGCACCCTTATTCACCCTTGCTGCCTCAGTCTCTAGTGCAACCAGCCCCTGAATTTGCCCTTAAACCCTTGTTGTCTCCTGATCATGGCTGTCTCCTGAAGATGTATCGTTTCGTGGATGATCCCTCCACAGACCGCATTCTTTCATGGGGACACCATGACAACACTTTCGTGGTATGGCGCTCCATAGAGTTTTCCACGTGTATATTGTCGGGTTCTTTCAACCACACTGCGGGAAACCCCTTTGAATCAACGGCTGAAATTGTTGCAATCGTCTAACATATAATCGTATGGCTTACAAGATGACAGGTAAGCAGAGAGGGGAGTTGATTTCAGAGGGAAACGCCTTACGGCATAATCATTCATTCGGTTGTGATTATTGGCATAGTATGCTAGTGCCCATTCACATGAACTCCAAATTTATTAAAAATGCTTTGTCATTTAAATAAAAGAATGCCTCTTGTTCATCTAACAATTTTTTCATAATATTTATATTACTTCTGCATAATATTTATGTATTGGTTAAAGGAGTCCATGGTGCTTGAGATATTTTTAATATATCAGTTTAAAGTATCTTACAATGGAATTTTCATGAGAAAGAAGTTCACATCATGGTTGACACCAATGTTGCGAAAATCAGTATCGGGAGTAAATCGGCGAGGGGAAAAAAGTGGAAAAAATGGAAAAAATCATAAAAATCGGGAAACAATCAGGAAAAATCGTAAAATACAAAATATTATTTTTTTTCAATTTTTTTAATATCTAAAGAATCTAAAACATAAAATAAATACATTGACACAGAAATATGATCAAAGAACTAATATATAAGATGTGTAATATCATTTCTAGTGCTACATCACACATAACAATGAACCATATCTTGAATAGTAAGTCCTGAATCTTGAGTCCCAACTCAACCCCAAAATAAATGAACCAAATAACTAATATTATTGATTTCCTCTGCCCCTCTTGCGAGAAAATGCAATAGCTTTCCCTTTCCCTCTAGATGTAGATGCCGGTGGAGTTGGTAGTGGACTCTGTTGTGCTCTAGAATCTGAAGAACTAGGAGCTACAGGGGGTAGACCATGTCCTCTACTGGTGGTAGGGGTAGCCTAGCTAGGTAGTATCATCGTGTCCTCTCGTTTCTCGTCCTCTTCCTCCCCCTCTATGCCTTCCACTACCTCATGCTCTAACGAATCATCAACAGACTCCATGAGAAGCCTCTCGGCCTTAACCCTCCATGAAGTAGTGGTGTCAATCACATCCAATGAGATGGCCTCCATATCAGGTATCCTCTCAGGTTGCTTCACCCACATTCGAAAATTGTAGCAGACGTAGACCATGTCATTAAGTCGCTGGGTCTCCAACCTGTAGAAAGATCATAAGATAATAATTATAAAAGAAATTATTTAATGAATTCAAAAATTTAATTGGAAATTTGGAATATTTTAAGTTTTAAGCTTAACTTGTTGCGCTTCTTGTTGTGTATTTTTTCAAATACACTCGAGTTGTGCTCATATTATGAGGAGCTACATGTTTGGATGAGGATTCGAATGACAAGCTTTAGTAGATGGGGTACTATCACACCATAGTGAGTCCACCATGCATCTACATCAAAAATACAAATAAGATAAACGTAAGAAAAAAAATGAAATTTCAAAATTGAAGCAAAGTATGGAGTTATGAACTTGAAGAGACAATGAAATTTGAAAATACTGGTCATTGTAGTGTTCCTATCAGTTACAACCATCTCAAAGCCAAATGTCTCATGTGCCATCCTGTATATCTCCGTTTCTCTGCAGATTTCTACATGTTCTACTGGAGATCGCACCATCCTATGAACGTAGGTTAAGAATCCATCCATGATCTTAGCATTGAATAAGAACCCACATGAGTAAGAAAATTTAGGGTTCAGGTAGATCTGTGCAGCATGAATGGGATGATGGAGTGTGTTGTTCCATCATTCATCAATCACTTCCCATAGGAGGAGTTGTTTCTGAAAGCCTCATCTCCTTTATCATCATAGTAGGCTCGAATAGATTCTTTGGCCCTGTCCATGGCCTCATACAAATAGCCCATTGCGGGCTTCTCACCATCAACTAATCAAAAAACCTTTACCAATGGTTCAGTATCGGTGCACACCTCCTGCACTCCCACCCAGAAGTCTTCCTGGTATGAAATTAATCTGCATATGGCCTCTCCCTCTATTTTGCGGCTCATTGTCAAAGCACGCCACTCCTCTGAAAGAAACATTCTCTTCACATGCCACATAGAACTCAAGAGGCATTGAAGAGATATGAAATTGGTGGCAAACTATGTAATGGCGGGGTGCACCAACTCCTTGTTGTTGGTGAATTTTCTCATCAACCTAAGCATAAATGCATGATTATATATAAATGTTCTAATTCTTTTTGATGAGTCAAAAATATCTTTAACAAAGTAAATTTTCCCTATGTCCTCCAACATCAAATCAATACAATGTGTAGCACAAGGTGTCCAAAATAAAGTTGGATGCCTCTCCATAAGTATCTTGCCAGCAACAACATAATTTGCAGCATTGTCCGTTATGACTTGGACAACATCTTCTGCACCCACCTCCAAAATAAACACATCCAACAAATCAAATAATAATTTTTCATCTTTGATATGTGAATATGCATCAACAGATTTCATAAACCTTGTCCCCGTGGGACAACTAACCAAGAAGTTTATAAGGGTTCTCCCCTTTTGGTCGTTCCAACCATCTGATGTCACAATGCATCTTGTTTGTGCCCATGATGCCCTAAACTCCTCCAATCTTTTGGTACAATCAACCTTTTCCTCTTGACGAATGTAGCCTCTAAAGTCATCATAAGAAGGGATTTTGTACCCTGGACCAACAATTGCAATAGCATTAACAACATGCTGGAAAAATGGATTACTCCTTGCAACACTGAAAGGAATATTGCTCCAAAGGAGAAAATTGCCAAACAACTTGTCATCTTGCTCTTTCTAATTTTTTTAAGCATTGAAGTGATAGATGGTTGTGAACCAGGAATGGTTCTAGGAACAAAAAATGATGAGGTAGCTACAGGGTTGGTTGTAGACATTGATGTTTAAGTAGAACCAATTCCACTTCCATATTCACCTCCTAACACCTTCCCTGCTAGTTGCTTCTTCAATTCTTCTTTGAGCACTCTCTCTTGCTCTAGTTCTTCTAATGATCTGATGGCTCTTCAGATGATTTCCTCATTTGTATTATTTCAAGGCCCTACATCATTCAAGGTGATACTTCAATCTATAAAACCCCCGTGACATATAATACCCACACAACTTGCAAGACAAGTTCAATCTATCAAATCCTCCATCTGGTTCACCATATTCCTACAAAGGGTCCAATTTTCTTAGCATGTTTGTAACTTGGTTGAACTCTTGATTTTTAATGTATGATGAAGTTTGAACTTTGAAGTTGAACCTATGGAACAATAAGAATTGCAAGTTATCAAAAAAAAAAAAAACTACATACATAACACAACACCTTGAACTTTTAAAAAATAAACAAAAAAACCTCAACTCCATCCAAAATGAGCTCTCTACACTCTATGCAACAAAAATGAAAAAAAAAACACCATCAAATCCACTAAAAAATATTTGATAAACAATGGGTTATAGAAACCCAAGCAAAAACAAGAAAAAAACCAAAACAAAATGGCCAAATTTGGTGCCCATACCTGGAAACCACAGTTTGCCGAAGAAATTTGATCCAATGACGAAGTTCTCTTGCTTGGGATGCTAAAATCTCTAGGCTTCCTCCTACTCTACGCTAGTAGATGCCTTACAGGGTTCCACTCCTCCTTAGCTCTCAATCCACGCCGTTGTCTATTCAAGTTGACAAAAAAAATCATGTTTTCCCTTATAAAATGTGTTGTCCACCACCCTTGCGATAACTTCCCATCAAATCGCGATTATTTTGAAATTATCGCACTTTTTTCAAGTTATCATGATAATTTCACCGATTTTTTGGGAAAAAAAAACCACGTAGTAATCGGGCGAGTTTATTGGTAATTTGAAAAACTCGCGATTTTTTAATGTTATCACTATAATATCGCGTTTTTTACAACACTACTTGACACCATCGTGTGGATAGTGGATTATAGAGGAAGGATTTATAGAAAAGAGGAAGTCCAATCTACAAACTGTGTGGCTATAATTCAAGAATTGATGAGAAAAAATAACATATCGATGTTTTCATGCGGCCATCATTCAAGAATTGGTGATGAAAAGTGACAGATCAATGTTGACGTGATTGCAGACCAGTAGCGGGGCTTCACTTTATTGGGCATGTGGGATGGATTTGTTAATGCGTTGCAGGTTAAAAGGGTCGCTGGTGTTGAGCAGGTGGATGAGTACATGCATATAAATAACACATGATAAATTTTAAGCCTTTGCGTGTTTTCAAATCAAAAGGGAGAAATAAAGGGTGAAGCATTTTACAGCAGTTGCTTGCCTCAATTTCACTCGGTAAAATGGGGTTGTGACTAAGTCAATCCTTCTCTCTACACCCATCCCATTTCACCACATGGATTGAAAACCAAAGACTTTCAAGTTTGTATTTGATTATAAACATGGCAGACATGCAGTACCAAATACCATTTACACAACATCGACGGATCGTAATCCCGACAAGTTTCTGTAGTGGGGAGCATTTGTTGATCACCAAGATAGTGGACACCAAACAAAGTGGCACTCTGCGAGCACCCATATATTGTTCCATCGTGGATCAAAGGGGTATTTTTCTATCATGGAAGGGTGATGTGAAGAAAGGGGTTGATCCATTGCAAAAAACAAGTGTAACTCTGATCCAGCGAGAAGTGCGATACCATCTCAGAAGCAAGAATTTATTATCAAATGTCAGTGTTGTCTAGCTCATGATTAATAGCATATTCCAATTATGTATTTGGGCCAAAATTGTTTATGGGGAGGAAGGTTTGAAATTTTTTTTATCTTTAGGTGAAGACTGAATGTGGGAAGGTGGGCCTTAAAGAGGTCCTACAAAACACCTAGAAAATTTGTGATGAACTAGAGAAACTATACGGTCTTTTTCATAGCAATACCTCCTTAGATGAAAATAAATGTTAGAGAAGCGGATTCTCATGAAAAAAATCTATGCCATTCTGGAAGAGAAACATTGGTGGGAAGTGAAGGAAGGACATACAAGAGAGGCTAAGATGTTCACACATAGATCAAAGTTGCAACAAACCAAGTCAGTCGTAGACCTTCATAAGTTGGAGGAATTAGACACATGTCTATCCAAGGTGGGGAAGCTAGAATGGAAGAAACTTACTTTGGCTCTCAAGTCATCCATTCTTTCTTTAATACAACCAGATTTTGGGAACATCGTTGTGAAGAGGCCAACATCACAACTGCTTTTTGTCTTGGTAGGATCATGTCTTTAACATCACCACTATTTCCTTAGAATAATGATCTCATGAGGGAGATATATAGCTGATAGTAGGAGCCCTCCAATTATTAAAAAAATCATGCTTTACTTTTTTAGAAGAGACACATAATTTTAGAACTCATGGAATAGTTCATCTTTGGCACATTCATAGTGAATATGGAATGTGACGATTTAATATTTGAATTGCTCCATAACTTTTGCATCGACATTACATAAACTCATCTAGAACATGTCAAAATAAGCATGCAAATGATTCTTTCCTTATTCTTAGAAGGAGATGCTGACATCTATAAAATACTATGATCCAAATTGTTGACCATGTGGAGAAAGGATATAATTGTATCACTAGTTCCCTATGATCTACTAGAGGAGTTGGTCATGCAAAACATACAATTGGTTAGAAGGGTGTTGACCAATAAGGAGCTTAAAACAATTGATGGAGGAAGCAAGAACAATGGAAGTAAAGCTTGTAGCAAGAATGCACTAAAAAGGAGAGGACTATGCTTTATCTACAAGGGACCTTGGGCACGTAACAATTCATGCCCAGATGATAGGAAGGAGGAAACAAGGAGAAAACAAAAGGCGATTCCTTTAGATCATGGGGAGTCTTTTATAGTTGGGTCTATTGCTTTTTAGGATGGTGAGCAACATTATTATGTTATTCAGGGAGACTTGCAAGATGAAAAGCATTCAGATATGCATGAGGAAATTCTATCTAATGGTGTTGATGAGGTAGACTCCTATACAACTAAGACCATAGATCTCCAAGAGGGCATCCATAAAGAATATGAGAAGTCAAGTAGCAGTCCACCAGTGTAGTCATGCTTGACAACCAAAGAGGATGAGCAATAGATTGTCTTTAAGGTGGAAAGGGTAAGGGAGAATACATTCAAGGATATTTGAGTGAGAAGCTAGTAGTAGTGAACCAATATGATGAGCATGATCATGAAGGGGAGAATGAGAGACATAGTGTGTAGGATGAACCATTTCAAGAGAGTCTGTATATGATGGTTGGGCATTCACTGTAAATAGACAAATAGACATTTAGCAAGGCACCAAAATTTTCAGGAGAGGACTTCCGAGAAATTAGTAAGGATTTTAGGATATATCTTATGATGTTGAAGAAGAGAATCAGGACAGTCTGAGAGACTTCTTTATAGGAGAATAAGAAAATTGAGAAGCTCATACGAGTATGTGGTGAGTTAGCTGCCAAGCTACCTAGTATTGAGGAATGACTCAAATCCTTCACATGGTAGCATGAGGTGTACAGTTGGGAGTTCTAGAGAAGTCATATACATGAGTACATACATAGGTCTTGCAGCACCACCAACCCACCTTTATACATACGGGAGAGTAGGGTGAAGGTTTCCATATTTGGTGACTGGGTAAAGCAACATGAATTGGGCATCAAGCAACATCAACATAGTAGACATGTTCCATGTGTAGGTATTCATTCATTATATCCTTCCAACAGAATGGATTGGCGAGAGATTATAAGTTGGTACTCTATTGTAGGGATGATTCTTAGGAGGATACTCTTAGCCAAGGGAATTTCACCACATGGGCCCTTAAGCATGAACAAAGATGGAGGGTTGAGGTGGTATCATAACCCACAAATCACAGGACTTAGGTGACATTAGGATCCAGGTGGATCTATTGATGGCATGAGGATTATTTGAGATCTAGGTATCAAAGGATCCATACATGTTCATTTAGCACCGAAGCATGTGGTAGCACAATGGTGTGTATGGGATCTTCATATCTGTGTACAAATGCCTCTCGTGTTGCTAGGTGTGGATTGATTGAGGGAAGAAAATCTTGGGGCAGGAGGGTTTGTAATATTCCCTTTTCTTGATATGGTCAAAATGAATGGAAATGGCCCATGGTATTTATCTTGGTATTTTGCCCTAGGATTTAGCTTCTCTTTTTAGGAAAAATAATAAAATAAAAGCATCTATAAAGACCATCGAGCCTATAAAAAGGGAGTTGATATAAGCAATTGGATCATCCACAGTTGTCTATCTATTTTGTGTTTATTGAGAACTTGGTGAGGCTAGTTATAGCTTCATCACAGGGACGAAAACCCCATTGGTGTAATTAGTATGGTGGATCCATACAAGTATTGTGATTGTGCTTTAGTGTCTTCGATTTGTCATTTGATGAGAAGCCTTGCATGTCATTGGTAAGGGTTTTCTATGTCAATCATTCTAGCATGTATTATTTGCAGTGATTAATCTAATAGAGCGGTTATGTTTCTAGATCCCTTTTGTGTTATTGTTCTTGTTGAAAGGTTACTTTAATTATAACACTAAAGTGTGTCGCATCCATTAAATTTTTTAATGTTTTGGATCTCACAAAGACACACTCTTATATCGAGAATTACGCCATTTAAATTAGGCACAACTTGTTGAGGATTAGTTTACATACATGCTTATTGAGGAGCCTTCTTGATGATGTTGTCCCATAAAGATTTGTATGTCGTCTATATTTTGGTGCAAGGTTGAGATTTAATCATGTTCATACTTTGGAATTCCATGAGAATTTCCATGGGTTGGGTTAGATTAGATACCTTTTAGTTGTAATATACTTGTAGTGTCAAAATTTCTTCTTGCATTTTGTACACTTAATCTTGAAGATATTATCTTTAAGGGCTTTAACCTTCATCTATTTTCCTTGACCTATTGTTGTTCCCAATTAGAAATAATTCATCCAATCAAACATTTTGACTGTGATAACTTTTTCCTCCTATAGTGCAGGGTCCCTTATTTGGGAAATGATAGTAGTGATGTAGTCCAATTAAAGTATTATATAGTGTGATAATTGTCCCTCTTCCCAATCAAGTTTAAATAAGAAAGGAATGTTTTAAGGATGGATATTTATTTTAAAGTTTAGAAACCTTGGAGAATCTCGCCAATCCCTAATATGCGAACTGTAAAATGTTTGGCAATAGTTTTGTAAAAATGTCCAATTTTCTAATGATTTTATATGCAATTTATAAAATTTTAAGGATTTTTAAGGTTAAATAATTTTATATTATAAAATTTGGGTGAATAATTTCTAGAATAAATGGAGGTTGGAAAATTATTTTCAAAAGAAAACGTGGAAAACTATCCCACCTAAGAATATTACTAATATTAGCCCCTAAAATTTTCCTTAGAGACATTTTCTCCTAGTAAGAGAATTTGACCCATGAATTTAGAACTTTTTTCACAAAGGAATAATAAATTGTGTACCTATAAATACATTTAACACAGGCATCCTATGTATGCAAAATTACACAACATGCTAATAAAGAAAAGTAAATCCAAGAATGAAGGGACAAAAAATGTATAGTTTTCTATAGAGTCCCTATCCAGCTCAAGGGAATTCAGTGGACCACTAAATAACATCTCCCCCAAACCACATATGAAACAAACTATTAGAGTAAGAGATAAATTTTATTGAGACTAAATAATTCAATTTATTCTATTTGTATCCCTTTCCTGCTCGGGGAATGATTCCAAAAGGAAAGACATAGATAATAGTAAATCATCCTATTTGCAAATATGCTTTCCTATACATCTATCTAATCTCAAAGTTGAAGAGTTAAAGCCTCCCTATGACGTACGATTAAGAGAAGTAATAGATCACTCTCCATTCTACTTGGAAGGTACAAACATGCCATCAACAATCTAGTTTGTGTGAGATGATCTAGAGCAAAATTCACTCTTCCCTATTCCACCTATTGATACACACATGCAACTAAACCATGAACCATCACACCGCACCCAAATTTCATTTCCATCAAGGTGATATTTATTTTTATATATGTGCAAGGTAGGTTATATTGGTTTTTTTTTAGTAAAAAAGTTTTAACTTTCAATTAGTTTTGAAATCTTTAAATAAATCTGATAAAATTTATTAAAGTTCTAAAAAAACTAAATATTAAAATATGAATATTTTGAACATTCTAAAAAAAATATTATAAAATTTAAATTGTCTTTTTCTGACTGGTCAAATTATTATAAAATGTGATTTGTCAGATATAAAAATTATAATAAAAAACGAAAAATATAAAAAATGTTTCTAGTCGCCAAGTGACATAATAATTTAGCCCAATACCATGGACTTGTCAATACCACATGCCTAAAAACTATAACTCATTTCAAAATCAAAATATTTTATACAATTTAATTTTATAACATCTTTTAAGTTAAAACTTAATACTTATTATATAATATGATCCTTAACCATGTGTATTTACCTCATTTTATTATGGATATTATTAACTTGAAAATAGGGTTTTCTACAATACCATAGGCAAATACCAGGATTGTTACCTCCTCTGGCTTGACATGAATGGATACATCCTCATTTCTATTGGGTATCCCTTAATCTTCAAGATTATTCTATGAATTGTTTCTAGTATATCTATGCAACAAAAATTATTTGTTGAAGGATTCAATATAATTGTCGTGGAGGCTTGAATAGTCTTTGGAGTGTAGTTGTGGTGTTATACATGTGCTAACTGTTACCACTTGTATAACTTGTTGTGTCACCCCCACATGTGGTTTGTCGATTTGGGCTTGGTACCTTATGTGTCTTCACATTTTTTCTCTCTTTTTGGGTCTCATGGAAAACAAAGGTATGTGTTTGTCTAGCTTTATTTTTGACAGTCCTCCTAGGCTTTCGTTGGTAACTGGATCTATCTTGAGACTCATTGTTAATGGGGATAATTTCTTCTTGACATTGCTTTATCCACACTCAATCCTATGTTTGTTTTCCTCTAGTTGGTCTATAATTAATGTCTTAAAGTATATACAATCTAAAATTTGTGCTCCCTTTGCATGGTTGTTCCTTTCTTGTAGTCTTAATCCCATGGCACATTGTTATTGGTTGAAGAACAAATGTCAGAGTATTCACAATAGACATGCAGGATGGTGACATAGTCCCCAACGCCATAATAGAGCCCAATAGAAGGCCCAAAAAGTTTCTTATAGCTACCATGGAGTGCCCCCCCCAATAACTAGAATGAAATCCATAATTTGGAGTCATATGTTGTTCAACATATACAAGTATTCTATGATTCCGAGATCCTTGAAGATATAGCCATTTTTTATTCCTAACTTAGGGGATACCATGGGATTAAAGAAACACTATTTTGGAGCACTACCTTTATATTTGAATATGAAGAATCTTCTACATAGTGTCTTGATGGACAAGAAAGCTGAAAGATAAAACATCTTTGCTAGTTTGGAGGATGTCAAAAGGTTCCAATGCAATCAAAATCATTACTTCAATATGATTGAAGAGAGGATAACACACATTGAGCTCCATTTCCAACGTAAACTAGCTTCACATGTTCCTCCATGATCAAGTGCTAAAGACAACTTTTGTCACTTCTTCAAACACTTGAGTTTGCGTGCTTATCACTATTTTTTGTTTTTACAATATATTCATTGATAGTCTAGTCATGCTAGAAATGTTGAAAAAACTTCTTGAATTTTGGACTAATTATTCTATTGGTAGGTGGTCAAAAATATATGGTTTCCTATTGGGTAGAATGAGACCACCTACCTAGTGACATATATGCTCATGATGCTTTACATGTGTACATGGTTTGCTTGATTTTCTAAGGTAATACAACTAAACATAAAAAATAGTTTTATATTAATTTTAAAAACAGATAAAGTAATAAAAAATATAAAGAAACCTTATATTTTCACTTTTAATTGTATGGGAAAGATGTAAAATTTTCATATGTTTTAAGATAAATTATTACACACTCCATAATAAAATAATTTAATACCCAAAACAAAAGAGTTATTCAAAAAAAATGTTAATTAATTATTAATATAAAATTAATTTTCATCCTCTAATATTATTAATATAAAAAAAATCAATGTGGACTATAAACAAAATGTTTCAATATACAAGAATAAGTAATATTTACATCTAATATAAAAACTATTAACAAAAAAAAGTGTTGTCTATCTATGAGACTTTTTGGAGCTTTTAGCCAAAATCTAGCCAAAAGAAAATTCAATTAAATCTTTATCTTTTTTGTTTAACTAGGTTTTTAACTGCATATATAAATTAGACATGCAGAAAAACTCCTTGGACACTCAAATTGTGGAGAGTTTACAACTCAAACTTATGATTCCAACAAACTCCCAATAAATTCTGAACAATTTTGATAAGGTATATGTATATATGTAAAACATTAATATAGATAGATAGATTTAATTTCTCCAAGTGCTTGTAAGATATGACATTAAAGTGGATATATATATATATATATGTGTGTGTATACCCATTTTAATGTCATATCTTACAATTAAATCTATCTAGATGTATTATTTTTTTTAATTTTCACTTAAAAGGAAGCTTGTACTCAAAATACTTGATCCCTACCCATGCTAAATCCATGACTAAAATAAATTATACTAATAAATATTATATATAAAATTAATATATATAAATAAATCCCCTTACTAAGAAATATTTAATTTATAATTAATAAATATTTACATAAAATTGCTATCGACATTAAAGATTTAAATACAATGTATAATTTTTAAAACCTCATGATCTCCCTTCAATATTGGATTAATATTCAACATCGTGATTACCACCTATTGTGATACAATGTAATCTACATAGAGAATTTCAAGAGGCAGAGTCGTGCATGGAACAGTGAAGGAACACCTCGTACATAATGAACACACATGATGTTTTATGTTGGAGAATTTAATTCCAACCACGTGCTAGGTGTCATAGTCATCTATCCAAGTTTCATAGTTAGTTGAGTTCAGACCAGTGCAGTTGAGTTGTAGTTCAGTCTCACTGCGACCCTTTATTATTCATGTCTCCATTGTAATCTTATTTAAACTGTTTCATAATATTGAGAAGTACATTCTGCTCCAGACTCCAGAAAGTAGCGGGTTGTTAGAGGTCATGAACACTGAACACAAAAGACAAGAGGAGCTAGAGGACTAAAAATGCAAGTCGTGGAGAAGCTGCTGCAAGTGAGGCAATTTTTTTTTAATTTTATTTTTTAAGTGACCAACGCACTTAATGTCTCTGCTTAAGTTCGTTGATTAACAAAAACATATGAATCTGTTAAAATTGGTGACTGAACGCATATATTGTGTATCGAAGAATGCATTGACGGCATACAAATGACGAGCATGATAAATCAGGGCGAATTCTGTCCTTGCACTAAATGAAATAATTGAAGAGCAGGTTTCATTTTTTGAAGCTCGAGGAGCATGAGCCGCAAAAGAGAGTCAAATGTCGAAAATATTTTAAAAGGTACGATGGCATTATCAAAAGGAATTCTTCATTTATTCAAAACTGCCTTCCGTCTTTGAAAAAGGGCTTTCCTATGGTGTATTGGTAATCCAAGCACGAATATTTAGAGCCCGAAAAGTATTCTAAGTTTGTTTTGATGAAACCACAAAGATTTTAAAAAGGGCTTCCATTAATGCCTTGGAAAAGGGCTCCAATCGCATTCTCTTTAAAATGGCTGGTGTGATTTTTAGAGGGCGTTGTTGTAATTTCAATGAAGTAATTTAAGGTGTATTAAAAAACGGCTAATGTGATTTCTTAAAAGGGCTACGAGGGTTTTATTATGTGAATGTTCATGTATTGTTTTAAAAATAGCTTTTTGTCATGGGGCAGTTATTTAAAAGAGGTTTTTTATTTTTTATTTTTATTTTTAAATTCAAAAGGGTTAATTTATAAGGACAAAAGTTGGTGCTGCCTTAAAAAAGAGGAAAAGAGCATTGGACTTGCATTGTTAAAACTATATGAGAAGCAAAGACAAGGTATAAATCTTATGAATAGTGTTTATTGATTAAATAAATGGGAATGCTAAAAGGCTTATATAGGGAAAGGAATAACAAAAATTGTTTCAAATATATTTAAACGAGTTAGAAGACAAAGAGAAAAATAACGCATTAGCATTAAAATGCATAAAAGAATGCATATATGACAACATTCTTCCCTTAAGTGCAGATGCAAAGACAACCAAGGAGTCTTGGGATAACTTTGAGAGAAATTTTGGAGTAAGGGGGAGTAATCATATTGAAGATGAAGGGTTTGGTGAATCCCACTATGCTCGGCGACAAATGGATGATAAGTGTGAAGAATTTGCATAAGAGGCAGAGAAGGAGCATGTATATGTTCATGTGTCATGACCCCACGCTAGTAGTGACTTGCAACCCACTCGTGAGCACGGTGTGGAGTGCCTAACTCTTTTGTTTCCCACTACTTGAGTTTATGAACTACGCATAGCCTTTGACACTTAGTTTATTTTCTTCAAGTATTAAAAATGCAACAGAATTAACAATTATCCTTAAGTGCACCAGAAATGAACATCAACATAAACATTGTACACACATATGTGAAGGGAGTGGGAACTCCCCAAATAAGTGCGTCGCTACTACAAATAAATCAACTTCTGTAAATTTTTACAACTCCATGCATCCCTTGCATGATATTCTAATCAAATGTTGCATTTCGTGTTGCCTTGGCCTAGTCGCATTTAGCACGACCCACGTGTAGCTTACAATGGCCCATCCTAAGTCTGTTTCACCTGTAGTGGCCTAGCACCCACTTGTCAACCTGTGTTCCTCATTCACCTGTCATGTTCCTTATAGAAACATGTGGTCCTCTCGTGTAGCACAAAATGACATGCGTGAAAAATTAGTCTACCCGCGCCCTCTGTGTGGCCTGTAGCAGCTTTCCTTACCCATTTAGTGCATCTATCTATACGTCTTCCCTGCAGCCTTCCTGCAGAATTTCTACCTTGGAAAAATTCATATTATTGCTTCTCAGATAAAGACAGACCCACCTGTACCTCTTCTCTTGCTGTGTCTCAATTCAACCTCTTGTCTTCTCTCTAGCATATCCTTGTTTGTACTGAACTTGTGCGATGCTTGGTGATGTCTTAAAAAAATTCCATCCTTTGGTAATATATACGCTTTCCATAATATGATATCAAGGGTCGCGTCCCTTCATGAGCCGACCCATGGGTCGACCTGCTTCCAACTGACGTGTGCACTGCCCTTCACACCCATGAGCCGACCTTTAATTTTTTGGGTGGGCACCCTCGCTTACCCTTGCTTACTCACACATGCCCTCTCGTCACATACCCGTCGATTACTCACCCAAGTCATTCACCGATCTTGCCTCTGCACGCCTATCACATTCCTCTCGACCGCAGCCTCATCACATGCCTAATACATGTTGCACACATTGTGTTGGGCGGGTGCTCGCCGCTACGGCATGCCCGCTTTGTCGTCATAATTTTTTGATTAAATGCACTGGGGTGAATCACCCCTTGGTTATGTGCATGTGCCCCTCCGACTCACCCATGTGCATTCAGTTAAACATGCCCATTGCCGGAGTTTAGTTTTTTGACTCTCCACAAGTTGGTGGGTCATCTTGGGTGCTTGTTAAATCGAGGCCCTAACATCCTTCCCCACACTAAAAAGGTTGTCTTCCCCAACAACACCATTCCAACAAACTCCATCGCCAAGATAATCATCTCCATATCGACACCCCGATAGCTTTGCACATGACCCGCTCCATGCCCATATCCCATCGTAACTTTTTAAGAATCTCATGTGTTGGATCCCCTCATGATGGTGACTAGTCGGGTAGCTAATCCGACCATAGCGTCTCTTCCATAAGAAATCATGCATCTAGCATCATCATGACTATCATCATCTCCTGATTTCAATCACATCTATCTTGCCTCTAAAGTCTGTTCATTATGTCAAGGGGTCTCATCGCTATGAGAAGATGGCAATGAGAACATCCTCCATGCTAAATCTAGAAAGAGGGTGGGGATGGGAAGGTGGAAGGCTCTCCATCCTCCTTCTCCAACATCTCCATTGAAGTGTCGACATCTTCCTCTTCCAATATTTGCATGTAAGCCTCCCAATCCTCCCCCTAATGAGTCTCTAGTTTTCCATGTTTTCTATCCTCCATTGCCTCTAGTATGCCTTTCAAGTCCATAGCACTATCAGACAATGCTCATATAATCTCTACTTGTTCCAAAAGTTTTGTCTTTGTACGGTTCAACCTCTCATAGACTTCCTTATTATGGTTGATCTCTTCCACACTCATCGTTGTTATCTTACATTTGCCCATCGTGGCTCACATGCTAGGAATACTCAAAGGTACATCCTCTCTTCCATCATAAATATGCAGGTTCCACAAATGTGGCATGATCATAGCCCTGTACTGCTTCATAAATTTCATGCCCAAAACTAGTTCATAATCATCCATACACATGATTGTGAAGTCAACTTTTCCATTCCATTCACAAATCTTCACCTGGACTGCCTCTGCCACACCAATGAATTTGTTTGGTGGAGATTTCGTTGCCTTGAGATGAGCTTGAGTTGAAGTGAACTTCAATCCAAATTTTCTTGCTTCCTCCTTTGTCATGAATTTATGGATTGCACCTTTGTCCACCATGGTGAGCAACGTGCCTTGCTCAATATTCATCTCCACATATTCCAAATTATTCCTCTCAGGATCACACTTTTGGATAGCCTTCGTTGTTGTTGCAACACCCAAAATAAACATCAACCCAACTGCTAATTCTTACCTTCTTTCCATCCAACTGTGTGACAGCTACAATCTTCGGTCTTGAAGGGAAATTCTTCACCCTATGATCACCCTCGCACAACAAGAACTTCAAAGGTTTCTTTGCCTTTGATTTACCAACCATCCTTGTGTCATATTCCTTTGAAGGTTTCTCTTTTAGTTTGTCAAACTTCTTCTTCTTCTCTTCAGTCCCTTCATCATAATGGTCCACCAATCTATCAATTACAAAAAAAATCTCCTTGAATGTTTTGATCTTCTATTGCTTCACCTCATTATGTGCCCAAGGTTTCAATCCAATGATGAAGTTGAAAACCTTGTTTTTCTTCACCATGTTAGGTAGCTCCAAGACCACACTCGCAAATTCCCATTAATACGCTTATGGGATTCCGATTTGCTTGATGTACTTAATATTGTTCGTGCATCCCACATCTCATATTGTGGGTTGAAATGAGTCAACAATGCTTCTTTTAGTTCTTCCTGTGTGTAAATATCCTCAGCATCACCATGTGCAATATTATTGACTCTTCATCTCCACCACATCTTGGCATACTTTGTAAATAATTGAGAAGCAAACTTTACTTTCGCATCCTCTGATGCAAGCCCCAATGGTTCAAGGTATTTCTCCATATCCCATAGAAAGCTTCCAAGTGTCTTTGTGCTTCTCATCCCATCACACAAATTTGGTTCCCTTATTTTGATGTGGGAATCTCCTCCAATCGATCTTTGCCCCATTGCTTTCTTAAAAATTACAATCTCATTCTGAGATTCGGCAAGAGTCTTCTATGTTTTGCAATATCTTCCATCCCTTGATTCTTTACAGCTTCAAAGTCATTGACTTCATTTACAGTTTGACAATATTCCCATTCCAAGTATTCATACCACACCTTGAGGTTAGCATGACTTTACCCCTACTCGGTCAACTTCTCTCTAAGATCAACATTTCCTGCTTCAAGTGCATTCATCTTTGTGTTCAATTCATCCGTATGATCCAATAACTTATTCATAAATATTGTCTCGGCCTCCATGCTAAATTCTCCTATAACCTATGTTTCTCCTTCAACACCTACCATCAACTTACTCTGTGAACATGTCACGACCATAAACTATGTCTTCATTCATCTCGGCCCTGATTTGTTGCCTTGCCCCTGCCAAATTTTCCTTATGTCACACTATGACCAACCACTTGTCTACAAAGAAATATTTCTACAAAACGGGCTTTGATACTATCTGTCATAGCCCCTTGCTAGTGGTGACTTCCAACCCACTCATGAGCACGGTGCAACACTACCTAACTCTTTTGTTTCCCAGTACTTGATTTTGCGAACTACGCCTAACCTTCAACATTTAGTTTATTTTCTTCAAGTGTTAACAATGCAGTGGAATTAACATTTATCTTCTTTCAATTATCTTCAAGTGTAGTGGAAATAAAAATAAACATAAAAAATGTAAACACATATACAAAGGGAGGGGGAGACTCCTAAATAAGTCTGCCCCTACTATAAATAAATCAACTTCTGTAAATTTTTACAGGTTACGATTATTTTTACAACTCCATGAAACCCTTGCATGATTTTCTGATCAAATGCTGCCTTTTGTGTAACATTGTCCCAACTGTGATCAACACGACCCACATGTAGCCTACAGGGGCCCACGCCAAGGTCCATATCACCTATAGTAGCCTAACACCCACCTGCAAACTTGTGTTCCTTCGTTCACTTGTTTTGTTTCTTATAGTGGCTTGTGCCCTCTCGTGTAACCCACAACGACCTTTGTGTAGCGATGATATACCATGCCCTACGTGATTTTTGTAGTGGTATTCGTGTAGCAACGACCTACCTTTTCCACGTACTGTGTCCATTTTTACGTCTACCCTGCAAAACCCCGAATTTACTCCCTGCAATAGTTCGTTGTCTCGCAGCTCAGCGAAATTGAGCCCCACCTCTACCTCTTCTATTGCTACTTCTCAATTTCACCACTTATCTTTTCTCCAACACCTCCTTATTCGTTCTAAACTTCTGTGATTCTTGGTGATGCCTTAACCAAATTCAAACCTTCGCTAATATAAATGCTTTCCCATGATATGATGTCAAGTGTCACATCCCTTCGTGAGCCCACCCATGGCTTGACCTTCCCATGTGTTCAAGCCGGCGTGTACACTTCCCTTCACACCCATGAGCTGAGTTGACCTTGCTTGCCTTTTCTTTCCTGCACGCACCTACTCGTCGCATACCCGTCGATCGATTGCCCAAGTCACGTGCCCATGTTGCATCCACATGCCCATCGTACTCCTTTGGATGCATGCCCATCGCACACCTGTTACACATCACACCCATTATGCTGGGAGGGAACCTGCCACTATGACATTCTCGCTTGCCCATCACACTCGTTTGGTTAAACATGCCCGGGTGACTCGTCCCACAATTCTATGCGCGTGCCCCTCCAACTCGCCCATCTACATTCAGTTAAACACACTCATTTCCCAAGTTCAATTTTTTGACTATCGATGAGTTGGTGCGTCATCTTGGGTGCTCATAAACTCGAGGCCCCAACATCATGAACCCCACTATGGACAACCACAAGTGGATGAATAATTGTTGAATCCAACAACATAACTTGTTGATGACAATGAAGCTACCATTAGAGCAACCAAACTTATGGTGCATCCAACAATTTAATTTTTTGATGTTAAGTTGGACAAATACTTGTTTACTAAAGATGAATAGTTACAAATGATGCAAAAAAAACATGATATCAAGAAATTTCTATTCATTGAGGGAATCCCACTTCAGCCTGAAAACCAAATGGAAGGAAACCTATTTGTAGCAGCATAGGTTAGTAAATAAGTGGAAAATATGAGGACAGAGGTAGATAAGGAAGTTCACGAAGAGAAAGTTCTCATTATAGAGTAGAAAGAATATGATCCTACACATGTTTTTAATCTTAATTTTGATTTTAAGTGTACAGATGCAAGCAAGAACTAGGAAGAAGCAATACATTTTGAAGATAATTAAAGTTCCTTGAAGCATGGTTTGCAACACCATTTGTTGTTGAAGTCTATGTAGACATTGCAATAATGAACCTTGAAGAAAACTTGAACGATGAAACAATTAATGAGATTTTGAGGTATTGGAGTCATAAAGAGATCAATTTTTACTATAAACTTGTGTTGTGGAAAAATATTGATGATGAAAAGAACACAACAAAAGATGACAGGTGGCAGCAGTCCACATAAAAACATATTTTTGAAGAGATAGATGATATGCATGCACAAAATGGAAAGATAGAAGAGTTGCACCAGAAAATGAATAAATTGAGTTTTGAAGGATATAAAAAATGAAAAAGATAAAACAATTAAGAGGCTATAGAATCTGGAAGAAAATAAAAAGAAAAGAAAATCTGGTTGATGTCATTTTTTTTAAATTGGAACCCTAGTTGAGACTTAGACCAACAACATCTTAATTAATTTTTTTATGTTGTTGTAATTAACGGTAGTGTTGGAGAATATAATTCTAGCCACCTGCCAGATTTGATAGTTGTTTATCCAAGTGTCATAGTTGAGTTCAGTGCAATTCGATTGAGTTATAGTTCAGTCTCACTGCAGTCATTTATTAATGATGTCTCCAATGCAATCTTAATTAAATTGTTCCATAATATTGAGAATTGCATTCTTCTCCGCATTTTTCATTCCTTAACATTTTACATTTTAATGGAACTATTCCATTTAAATTGGCATTCTTTTATGATTGTAGTCGAATCATTCCATGTTGAATATTCAACATCATTGTAGGTTTTAGTATCAACTTACCCTGGACTCATCATAAAATGATTATATTCCAACCTTCCAACCCATTCTGGGTTCCATTATTTTTCCACTCCTTTTCTTGGAAGAAACAAAATAATCACTGAACATGACACCATTCACACGACTATGTGAATAAAAATATTCCACCACATGCCCAAATGAAAATTTTAGGGATCCATAAGCTAATTTTTGTATATATTAAGGCAAGTAAACAAAAATTCCATAATAAATTAGTTCTCTCTATTTTGGATGCAATGGAGTCTGAGGCCACCAGGAATCTAATCTGTGAGTAGTACCATACTCAATACCATGAATTATTATAGGTCGAGAGTAATTATTTCATAACATTGCAAGCTAGCCAAAAATGAAGAATATATATTGATAGAAATTAACCAAATAAAACTTTCAAAATAAAATATAGAAAGATATTGAACAACAATTTGGATTTTCCTTTACAATGGATACCAAATGCAATATGTTTTTTGTCAGGGGATTGATTACATAAGTGTATCACTGGTGGATTTGGAGAGGTGACGCTATGTCATTTTCAACAAAAATACAATGATGTTGATGGCAATGAAAGGCAATGTTCATAAGCTGGATGAAACACGTACAATTATATTAGGCAAGGGAGAATTTTTTTGTTGTTGCAAGAGCCAATTATTTCCTAGTATGGATTGATTTTAAGGTCAACATTAGAATGAAAGATCCTAATTATAAGAAGGATAAGCTATTGTAATGGGTTCACGTGGTTGCAACATATGTTAGTTTCCTCCATGCTTATACAGATATAACATATAGAGCATTATCACCCATGATAATTATCTTACAAAATGGATCAAGGGACAATAAACATTTAGGGTGCTCCTTTTTACATTGTTTGGAGTATTCGGTGGAGTAGGAACACAGAAAAGAAATTATGACTGCCCACGAGTGTGATGCACAAGTCTAAAGATAGTGGAATATTTCTAGGAGATTCGTCCATGTTCTCTAAAAACACAAAGAAGAATATGCAACTTAAGGGAGATAAGAACATCTAGGCAGGTGGTTGTATCAATAGGAGGTGTTTACAGGTGTGGAGCACACATTATTCTAGATCTCGGATTGTCATATCACTTTAGTTGGTTGGGGTACTTGAAGTAACAACAAGGTAGAGTTTCTTTCCCTTTTATTGTTCTAAAATGTGCTTCCTAGTTGGCCATTAAGGAGTTGAAGGTGCTTAGGGTGTTCAAAACCATAATTGAGTCAGCACTGGTGTTTTCCAACTTCGGACCTTCATATTTATTTCATTGGATAAAACAAATATACTCCATGATATCCTCTTTTAAGCATAGTTCTTTCACTCACATATACAAAGAACAAAATTAAGTAGCTGACTGCTTATTGCAAAGTGGGTGCTCTTCCTTCCTAGGTGTTATCCGCTACAAAGATTTTGTAGATGGTATCCTCCTTAGTGCTAGAAGTTTTTGCACCTAAATGTTGGTTTATTATTTTCTTCCTTATGGATCATATGGAGTCACCCCTACTCATCTCTAGGATGATGAAACAGAGGATCAATATCATTGGTGGCCCATGATCCCAATCATTGGTATCTATTTTGTTGTTATTTTGATTCACAGATTATAGTTTTTTTGGGTTGCACTACCAAATGTGAGAGTACCTTTTTTTTTCTCTTTCTTCCTATCTATTTTATATTTTTTCATTGGAATGTTATTGCCTTGATGAGTGAGATTATATTTCTCACTCCTGGATTTTTGTTTCCAACAAATGGATAGAGGATATAGAAACATGATTAATGTATGTACCTTTTAATTATAAAAGATAATTGTTTCAATGAAATCTATTTATATATTAAAAACGCATATTTAATTTATATAACTATAACACATGTACCTATGCTAGATTTTACTAATTTTAGATAATCCTTTAATCTCTAAAATCTTGAACAATCAAATCTCTATTAATTTTGGATAACTATCATCTGTTATGAAACCAACTCACAAAAAAGATAAAAAATATATATCAACACCTTAGAAATCAGCCTCTTCGAGGGGGCAACCTCCTTTACATTACACAAATGAACAATTCTTGGATGATACAAATGACTAAACCTACTTTCTATATATAGGAGTCTAAGGGTTCACAATATAATCAAAGCCAACATAACAATAATATTATAAGGGCACAACAATAACAATAGTTGGCTTCTATTGGGCACACTAATAACAATATGGGAAAAATAATAGAATAAGGGGGTTGCACTAATAACAATAAGGGGTTATAGTAGTATTATAGGGACCTAACATGCCCCTCTCCTTAAAAAAGTGTTGTCCTCAACGCTTGAGTAGTTCTAGATGCTTATGTGTGAAATTATCATCCTCCCATGTGGAATCTTCAGTGGGTAAGTTCTTCCACTTGATGAGACTCTGTAAAATTGATCGATCCCGTAGCAGTTAATTTCTTGTTTTTGTGACTGCTTCTAGTTCCAATATGATTTTCCCTTCCTCATCAAGTTCTGGCAATATTGTTTGAACTGTGATATTCTCACTTATAACGTTCTTTAAGAATGAAACATGGAAAACTAGGTGCACTCGGGAAGATGCAAGAAGCTCCAATTTGTATGCCATAGTACCAATCTTTTGCAGCACCTTGTAAGGACCATAGTACTTTGGTGATAATATATTATCCTTTTTAGCTTGCTTGATGGACATTTGTTTGTATGGTTGTATTCGTAAAAATACCCAATCGACTACATCAAAACTTCTTTCATTGCCATATTGATCTGCATGTTGTTGAATTCGATTTTGCGCTAAAGTGACGTTATCCTTTAAAAGTTGGAGAGCTTGTTTTTTATGCTCGATGTGATCTTTCACTACTTGAACCTTTTTCTTTTTGATATGTCCTTCTATATTCATAGCTTGAGAAGTGGTAATTCCTGCCAATGCATTACAAGATATGGTTAGATTCATTTCTTCTTTCTTTGGGGTTGGTTCCTAGTGAGTATGCTTTTCTTTTGATGTTTCTTGATCCTTCTCTTCTTGATATTTCACTGCTTGAACCTTCTTCTTCTTGATATGTCCTTTTATCTTGAGAGTTTGAGAAGTGGTAATTCTTGTTAATGCTTTACAAGATATGGTCAGATTCGTTTCTTCTTTCTCTGGGGTTGGTTCTTGGCGTATATCCTCTTCTTTTGATGTTTCCTGATCCTTCTCTTCCTCCTCTTCACAATCTATGTAAAATAATTTCTTCTCAGCACACTTATGACCTTTAGTGTATTTGTTATCACAACTGTAACAAAGCCCCTTTGCTCTTTTTTTTCTAATTGTTGTGGTGTCAACCTTGTTGGTTGTGGAAGGCTAGGAGAAACAACACTTCCATCTTTATATTTGTGAGGGGTAGACTTCTTTGTTGCCATAATTTTGCTTTCCACTTTGATTGCCAACCTGTATGCCTTCTCTAATGAATCAGGTTCTAAAAGGCTAACCTCATGTCGGATGTTATCTTTTAAAGTCCCTATGAAGACATCAATCCTCTGCTTCTCTAGAATATCATTTACCCTTATATTCAATTTTGAAAGTCCTCAATGTGCTCTAGCATTGAACCCTTTTATTTGAAATTTATCAATTGGCTAAAGAAGGTGTTTCTCTTTGTATCCTCATAATGTGATATCATTTCCTCCATGAAAATTGACCAAGTGAGAAGTGGTTTACTAGAACAAAGCTCTTTATACCATAAAAATTGATTCAGTTCTAAATATAAAGATGAAATGTGTACCTTTTGTAATAGTGGTACACCATGTAGATCAAAATATTGCTCTATATGTAGTATCCAATTTATCAGAACCTTTCCATCAAACTTCCTCATATCACTTTTTCTTGATTTTAGGAGCTCGATCTTGAAATGACTACAACTCTATAATTCAGATCTCCCATTTCTGAAATTGTGTCCTGTGGTAGCTATATGATTCCTCTTTCTAACCCTGCGAGTATGATCGCAATTGGATGCCCGAAGAAAGAGTTATCACCAATCTCCTGCGATGAACTAATTATAGGTTGGTTCAATAGAGTGAACTTGTATGAAATGCCACGTGTCACTGTTTTGACCTTAGGTTCGGAAATAGATACTCAACAAACTATAGTCCATATTCTTTATGTCACGTTTTACACAATTTGAATCAGATACTCAAAGAGAAAGTTATGATGATTTTCCCAAGGTTACATGTTTGGAATGTAATTCGGGAGTTTTCAAAAACCTTAACTTGCTCATACCATATCACTGAAAATGTAGTTAGACAAAATATGAAATTCAGACATGAGGTTCAAAATGATTTCTGCTCAAATGGTTTCTTTTTTATCTTTAGAAATGTCGTAAAAAAAAATTTATAGCGAAAATTCCACGATGACCTATTTGGAGTAGCAAAATCCTAGAATCCAAAGCTCTGATACCAAATGTTATGAAACCAGCTCACAAAAAGATTGAAAAGATATATCAACGACTTAGAAATCAACCTCTTCAAGGGGGAAACCTCCTTTAAATTACACAAATGAACAATTCTTGGATGATACAAATGACTAAACCTCTTTTATATATGTAGGAGTCTAAGGGTTAACAATATAATCAAAGCCAACATAACAATAATATTATAAGGGCACAATAATAACAATATTGGGCTTCTATGGGGCACACTAATAACAATATTGGCACAATAATAGAGTAAGGGGGAATAATAACAATAAGGGGTTATAGTAGTAGTATAGGGACCTAACATCATCTTATGTGGATATCATTCCAAACAAATATAGATCATTTTGACTAATTGTTTTCCTGAGGACTGTGTCTCTGTGGTATCTTAGGATCGTCCTAATTTGCTAGATATTTGTTTTCCTATAGTGGTTTTTTGGCTCTATGTTGTGTTTATTAGCATCATCTGGTTTGAGGGTGGTTTGGTGCTACCCATAGTGTGATCTTAGGTTTTTGTCTAATTGCAAGAGAACCTCTAACATCACAAAGCAAAGTTTGGTCTTGATTTAAGTTTCGATCATATTGAAAATGTGCAAGAATTGATAGATGCCACAATGGATATAGAGAATGAAGTATGTAGGAGGTCAGGGAAAACATTTTTGTCATGCTTGCTTGATAGAGCCGATGGAATCCAATTGACTGGGGAGGGGGTTCCTACCTCATCGTTGCGTATAACAAGTAAAGGGCTCTCAGAAAAGAAGTCTAGAATCAAGAAAAAAAACTAATAAAAAAGGATGAAGGTATGAGAAGTTTGATTCTTAGGGAATATGTATACTACGATAGTGCTGTGAGGCTCAAGAAGAGGGTGTTGGTAGATCACTATGATTTTTCTCACATAAATGGTGTCTAGATGAAAGCTTGGATAGAGAAATTCTCGTCGCATTTACTTAAATACAAGCCAAAGGTGAGTGTACTCCTAAATGGGTGGTTTGGTTTTCACTTTCTTAATAAGGAGGGTGATAAGAATATTTTTTCATATCCTTAGGTTAGAAGCCATGGGTTTTTCTCACTCTAGAAAAATATGGTTAGCTTTGACCTTATCTAGGAAGTACCGAAGATAAATATTTTATGGGGAAAACTCCCAAGTTTATTGTTGGAGCTCTATTCCAATAGAGCCATAATTTCCAACAAGATTAGAAAGTATTAATATGTTGATGAAGGTCTCCCAAGACTATTGGAAAAAAGAGTGGCATGGGTTTTAGTAGAAGTTAACCTCTCTAAAGGTTTACAGGAGATCTAGACATCTACTGGGGTTCTTTTTCAATTATTCAATCAATCTACCAATGGGGTGTACCCTTTAGGTGCCTAGGGTGTCATGATATAGGTCATTTGATCGTTGAATACCCCAAGAAATCTAGAGGAGGTCATATCTAGATGGAGAAGGAAGCATCCAACATGGGCATAGTACAGGATTATCATAGGTTAGAGGTGAATAAAGCAATACCAATCATGGATAATTTGACACCTTCAGTCAAAGGTTTCTTGCTCTAAACACTTGTCAAAATTTTTGGTTGAAAAGGGTGACCCCAAGAGGAAATATCTATTTGGATTTCATGCACCATTAGTTGTTGAGGAAACATTTGTTTCTAGCCCTTGTGATTTTTCTCCCCTTCCAATTCAAAGGAGTAAATTCAGAGACAGTGTTAAAAATTATGAGCATTAGGCCTTAATGTCCTCGCTGAATCACTTTGAAGAGACAACAACCTTTCCTCTATCTGAGGATACTAACATGGACATCATGGCTCATGAGGGGACATTGGTGTTGGAACCATTATTTATAAAGAAATATTTTTTTCCAAGTGAAAGTGCTTACAAACATGTTTGTGGAGAGTAAGAAAGGGCCATCCTAGAAGAAGAAGAAAAGCATTAAATATAAGAATTTTTCCTGTTGTGTTGAAATCATTTCTTATATTAATTCTAGATTTTTTGACACCTTGGAGGTGGCCTCTTATCCTCCCTTTGATCCCACAAATGCCTACACAGGTAATGTTGAATCTTTTGATGGTTCTGTGTCATAGGTCCTTAGAGGGAAAATACCTATCAAACTTCCACAATAACAATAATTATGTTCATCAACATATGGGGCTTGGGACTGAACCACAAAAATAATCTCTAGAAAGCATAATGTTCTCAAAAAAACCTTCAGTGGTTCTCTTGCAAGAGAAAATTGTGGATAGAGGGAAGTCAAAGAAATTTCTCTTGAAATTTTTCCCATCATGGGATGTATGTGTGGTAAGTGCATCTAACCTGTCAAGGGGTTAAAAACTATTTTGGATCTAAACAAATTCCTTTTCGAAGCATATAAATCAATAGTTGGGTTAGTTTTGAGCAGCTATATGCAGGGTTCAAGCAATCATTTACGAATTATCAACATGTATGCCCCATATTTTAACCAAAAGACTTTCTGGATTAGCCTGACTCCAATGGTATTTTGAATCTGCATTATCTCATTCTAGTGGGTGATATGAACCTCACAATGGATGCAAGGGAGATTTGGAGAGCAAAGGATAAAATGGATCTGCTTGTTGATCACTTCAAGAATATATTCACGAATAACTTGCTTTGGGATGCTATCGCTTGTCCCATTTATCTGACCTGGATAAATGGTAGGTCTAATGTTGAAGGAATCACCAAAAGGCTTCACAAATTCATAGTTCATTCTTATCTGCATGAAAATCTCTCCCATGTTAGTTCCTGGGCATTTTACTATAACTTATCCAACCACGATGTAATTTTCCTTGATTGGTCAGGGGAAGAATCCTACACTTCTTTCCCTTTGAAGATAAACCATATGTGGTTCAATGAGCAGTAATTTGCTGACATGGTATGGATATCATAGTTGAAGCCCCCTGAGTTTTCCTTAAGGATAGAATCGAAATTTGTCTCTCACAAATTGAAAAGATTAAAAGGTGATGTTACTAGGTGGATAAGAAATAGGAAAAATGAATTATATGAGCTAACAAATATTGACAAGGAGATTTATTTTCTGAACGATCCATATGAATTGAAGATTTTCTCTAAGGTAACCAAGAGGAAGCTCTTTTAACTTATTGCTAGAAGTCATAAAATTAAGAAATTCCAAGAGGAAAAATGGGGGTTGAAGTGTTGGGCAACATGGGTGGCTCAAGGAGATGATAGTGCTCATTATTTTCATAGTTTGGCCTCAAAAAGGAAGAAGATTAAATCCATTTGGCACCTTCGAGATGGGAATAACAAAGTACTAACAAAGTAGAAGGACATTCAGTTAGAAGATGTGCACTATTTAAATGAACAATATAGGACCTAGGCAGTAGCTAACATCGTCAACCAGTTGGAATTTGCCAATATTTTTCCATAGATGGTCAATGAGGAGGGCAATGCCTTGCTGGATAGGCTAATTATTATGGAAAAGTTACATGGGACGATGAAAGGGATAGCGAGGCATAAATACCCATGCCTTGATGATTTTCTAATTGAGTTATTCCTCCACTTCATTAAGCTCAAGGGTAAGGACCTATTGACATTCGCTGAGGAGTCTCGGAGCCTAGGTAATATATCTTGTTTCGTTAATGAAACTTTCATCACTTTGATTCCTAAGAAAGCTAACCCATTCTCTTTTTCAAAATTTAGACCAATATATTTATGTAATGCTATGTAGAAGGTGGTGGCCAAATTAATATCTAACTAGATAAATAAAATGATATCTGAACACATTACACTGGAGGAATTTGGAATTATAACTTCTAGGAATATTCAAGGCATTGTGGTAGTTACATAAGGGTGTATACACTCTATCAAAGCTCATAGGTTGGGAGCATGTTGGATGCAAATTAATTTTTTCAAGTCCTATGAAAACGTTGATTGGGAGTTCCTCATACTTATTTTAAACAAATTTGGCTTTGCTTGTTAGTGTATTGATTAGATTATGGCTTGTCTGACATCTACAAACTTGGGTATTCTAATCAATTGGTTTCCCACTAATTTCTTCAAAACGTCAAGGGGGATTCAGTAGGGTTGAATGCTATCTCTATTTTTTTCATCTTTGGCATAAATTTCATGAGTAGGGGGATCATTGCTGATAGCTCCAGAGTGTTAATTACATGATGCAAGATTTCTAGGAAAATAAATATTTCCCATCTTATATTCATTGATAATGTGCTCAATGCAAGGTAGACATCAACTGATCAATGGATGGTGTTCCATATATATCTTACCAAATTTGGGGCTACATTGAGACTCATAATGAACAAGGAGAAATTAGATCTAATTTATGGCAGGCTAGATGAGGGCTTTGTGAAGGAGATTTCTAGTATTTTTGAGGTGAATTTGACCATGATTTCCAAATCCTTTAGGTATTTTGGCTTCAACTTGAATCCAAGTAGAAATGTTCGCTAGGATTGGAACTGAATAATCAAAATTTGACCAGAATTTGTCCCTTTGAGGAAAAAAGGTATTTTGTGTTAGCTAGGAGGTTGATCATGGTCATGGCGGTTCTTCAGGGCATCTTCATCTACTGAATTCATCTTTTTAAATTTCCCAAATCCATCAACAAAAGAATAAATGTTATTATTTTGAACTTTCTTTGGGAAGGGGTTCGTAAGTCCAATAAATTTCATTTGGTATGCCTACATGCAATTTCTAGGAGTTGGGTAGAAGGAGATTTGGGTATTAGAGATACAAAAATTTTCAATCTGGCCTTACTTGTCAGAAACCTATGCAGAGCATTTAGGGGTTTTGGGTTATGGAAATAGGAAATTTGTGCAAAATACTTAAACCGTCACCCTCTAGAGTCTTTCATTAGTGTGGGTGCCTCAGAGAAGAGCGGGGCTTCATAAATTTGGAATAGTTTGATGCAGACTAAGAATTGCCTTTGTGGTAATCTAAAGTGGAGGTGGGAAGGGATTAAAAACTTACCATTAGTCTAGATGCCATTAAAGGCATGGATGATGCCCATTTACTTTCAGATCCCATCATTCGCTTCCTTCTCCAATCAAGGTGGAAATATTTGAAGCATCTTGGATTCCAATGTTTAGCCTTGATGTCCCCTCCTTGTTGGCCACATGCAAGAGATCTTGGGATGCTAGTGGCCTTGGAGGCTGTGGGAACACTAGAGCTGTAGACTATGCCATGCAGGTATTGCATTGATAGATAAGGAGTCTTTCTTAGCATGGGGGGGTATGAGTCTAGTGGATCAATTACGGTCAAGGAAGCTTATTGATTCATCACTCATGAGGTGGTAGCACACATTTTCCTCTCCTGCAACTTTGCAGTCTCAATCTGGAACAAGGTCATCAAGGTGCTTAATCTTTAGGCAAAGGTGGATAAAAAATCTACAAGAAAGAACTCGTTGCATTGGTTTGATGGGAAAAAGGAGTAAAAGTCCTTTCCATGTTACATCTATTGGGGAATATGGAGGTGTAAGAACCCTTTCATTTTCGATTATGTGCTCCTTAATAGGAGGATTCTTAGCCTGGGGATTATTGCTTACTTCCAATAGTTTACGCCACGCATTGGTAAGACTTGTCTTTATAAGTCGATCGATTGGTCTTTATAGGTGGGATTTTTTGATGGCGCATCCTCTAAAGGGATTTGCAGGTGTGGAGCTCTATTTTTCATAAATTCCAATCTTTATTATTTCTTCTTCTAGCACAGGGTTGAAGAGTATAATAGTAGTGTTTAATTGATTTCACTGTGGGGTTTGTTGCAATGCGCAACCGGGTTGTCACTGGAGGAATTTTTTTTGTCTTTGGAGACTCACAATCAATTATTGTTTGGGCTCTTAGCCTCTTTGCTTTTGGTATGCCTATAATGAACCATTGGAAACATCAAATATGAGCATTTTTGGAGTCTTTTAGAAGCATTTGCATCTCTCATATCTTTTGAGAGAAAAACTCAGAGGAAGATATCCTGTCCAAGCGGAGATCTGCTCCCTTGGGCATCTTCTATTTCTCATCTATTGTTGGTGACATTTCCAATGACCTTAGTTGCTTTAGGTTTTAAGGGGCTTCCCTTTTCAGCTCTTCGCAACCAAGTTGTTATGTTTTCACAGTCTGAAGCTTGTTTTTTCGGTGCAACTTGTTTTGTTGCTTTCTGAGTAGTTTTTAAAAAGCCAACCATTTTATTTTATATTATTCCATTTCATGGATCTAGATTCTCTCAGTTGGGTTGGACTATGATGCATCTTGCATCTCCATTCCTTTATGTTTTTTTGTTTCCAACAACTTATGAGATTCATCGTGCTCAATATGTAACTCATTTCATATTAATAAAAATTAGTTCTTTTAAAGAGAAAAAATAGTTATCTTGCGTGGCATAATACGCAACAAAATGGAGGAGGTGCAGAAATGGAAAAGACGAGATTTGTCCCGATGGAGGCTGTTCATGGGTTTAGGGTTTCAGAATGCATGTTTTGCGTCGCCGCAGGCCCTAAAGTCTTGCTCTATTGTAGACCGATCAGAATCCTGACGGTTGGACCCTCATTTTTCGAAGTTTCCCTCTGGCTATGGGCTGAAACATCTGATGGAAAGGTTTTACACGATTTGATCCACAGAGAACAGAGTCCGGAGCGTTTCCCTTCCTCCTGGACGCGGTTTCATCTTGATGAGCCCTACACAAATGCCTTGCACAAGTCTGGCAGATCTGCCCACATCTATGGCTGACTGTGGAGCCGATCTGCCGATCCAGGGTCGATTTTAAAAGGCACGGTCGAAGACAAACCACGGGGGGGTGTGGGGGAGTATGGACCCATTTCCTTGGTATCTTGTGGTCTCCCTGCTTTCTTTACCACAGATCTGGGCTTTTATCAACTTGTTGCATCGTTCTGACAGAGGGCTCGTAGACTACGACATGCAAATGAGAGATAGCCTCAACTAGAAACCTGAACTGGGAAATGCCCAAACGGATCGGGTCAAATACTGGAGAAAAGGTGCGGATCTATCAGATCCGATCAGATCCAGGCAAAAGCAAACTGGAATTTGGCCAGATCCAGAACACAAATCTGAGAAACAGGACCTGATCAAGGCAAACAAAGCGGATATGAAGCAAATCTTCATCAGATCAACAACAGGCAGACACGTTTGTGTGCAGATCTGGGACCGGATGAGTGTCCTGGAGCTAAAAAAAGAGATCCAGGATAAACTGGGAATTCCAGTTGCATTACAAATTCTAATATTTTCTGGGCACTGCATGCAGGATCAACATATACTCTAGCATTACAGGGTTGCAAAGGACTCAACTATTGTCCTCAATCACAGATTGCAAGGTGGATCTAAGGGAGCTACCTCAAAACCTACAGGTACGTATCATGATGCAGCCAAAGGGAAAGAATTTCCAAAGGGGAAAGAACCTACAACTGTTAATGCACCTCCAGGGCAGTATATCGTGGATCAAGCGCCAGAGAATCCCTCCATCTCGCTGGATTTACCAGAGGTAAAGTATATATTCTCATATCTACAAAAAAACGTTGTTATTTGTAGATTTAACGGTTTCTGGCCTAAGACCGATGCTTTGTACCAATGGATTCACACGGTGTGGACAAAAAACTATCAAATTCACCTGTGCTCCAAGGGTTTCTTCATAGTAACTTTCCGCGCAGAAGAAGAAAGGGAAAAAACCCTTAATGAAGGGCCATGGTTCTAGGGCAGTGCGGGATTGTTTATTACCCCATGGTTCCCGGAGTTTGATGCCAATACTATGGTGGTATCAAGGATGCCAGTATGGGTAAGGCTGCATAATCTTCCGATACATTTTTGGGACTATAAGGCCTTACTAGCTATAGGGAATACCCTTGGAAGAATGTTAAAGGTTGATCCAGAGAGACACATAAAAGGAATTTTTACTTTTGCTAGGATATGTGTCGAGGTAGATCTTAGCCAAGGACTACCTGAAAGCATCATTCTGAACTTCAACAACACACAGTGGAAACAACCTTTGGACTATGAGAATAAAGCATTTAGATGCAGGGGATGTCAACAAACAGGTCATCTGTTCAATGCATGCAAAAGCCAAAACAAGAACAAGCCACAACAAAGGAAGCCAAAAGGATGGCAGAACATAGACGATGTCGTAAAGAAGAGAGCAGTGGAAAAGAAAGCCTCTTCGAAAAAAGAAGACGAAGAAACAGAAGCAGAAGAGGATGATATCACCATAGAGGAAGCTGAAACAGGGAACCAGAAGGAAAACATATTAGACAACAAGGCTCCACAATTTCATCCAAACCAGGCAGAGACCCACCAAAATCAAGCAGAGCTGACAAGCGTGGATCAAAGCACGGGAGGTAACAAACGGCATCATCATTCAGATACTTCAGACTCCGACAAAGAAACAGGCCCGCAGAATCCCGAAACACAGTTAGTCATTGCTTCGATCGAGCCCACACAAGGAGAGTGGCGCAAGGTCGAAAAGAAAAAGGGGCGAAAAACTTGAAGTGTGACAGTCAGTTTTTTCCCTCTTTTTCTGTCTCCCTTCTTTTCTCATATCTTATTTCTTTGTGCACGTTAGTCTTCTAACGTTGCGTTGGGTGCGAATAGCACTCAAGCCCAGGTTGGCATCTTGTAGAATGTCTTTATTACATATGCTGTTGTAACTTTTCATTGATTTATTAATAAAAAGTTACTGTTTTTTTTCTTTGGAAGAAAAAAATACACAACAAAATGAAATTTTCACGAGTTAATCAACATTCTAGATAGAAGCTTGAAAACATATACTAAACAAAATTACACAAATGTCATAAAGAATTTCAATAATAGATTAACATTCCGAGTGACTTAGTGACTTCGGGACAATTCTACACCGTGTAGAATTGTAATTCGTATTGGAAGACAAGTCTATTTGTCATGTGAAACCCAAATTCAACTTTGTACAAAATCAAAGATCCTATTCCAAATTCCTACATACCATAGATTAGTTTACATAGTTCAACGTTGATGTAGACATCACTGTCGTACAGTTTGAAAGTAATTTTGTACAAGAAGCCATCCCGATAGCTCAGTGTGAAACAAACGAAGCAATAATCACAATAATTTGGTGGTGAAGGTGGTTGTTTTCAGATATATATGGTCGATATGTGGTATTAAGGTTATGATATGATTTGATATCATATGTAATTTAAACCTCTAAAACATTTGTATATGTATTAGGGATGGTTCATTGTATTTTGATAAATTCGAGTGAAAGGTTTGCTTGAGTCGGTTAGATGTTAATTTATTTCATTAGATTTAAGATAAGGATATTAATATATTTATTGCTAAATAATTATATGTATATACTTTTTATCTTCATAATTGTTTTTAATGATTTTTTCTCTTATGAATGAGTGGTATTAAGACTTGTGATCATGGCATTCAGAAATAAGTGTTTGTTGCAAACATATGAATATTATATGTAGGAAGAGTGAGGAACGAAGGGACCTTTTCGTGAGGAGAGTATCTCATGTGCGAAATGCGGAAGCGAAAAAATGGTGGCTTAAATTTTAGTATAAAAATATGGAAAATTTATGTAAATGAGTATAAGTAGAAGAGGAGTATTCAAGTATTATTAGATGTGAAGACTTTCCCCATTTAATTTAAATGAGGAATTTGAGAGTGGAGATTTTCACAGTTATTTATATTATCTGAATCTTTCAGATATGAACAGTGTAGAAGTTTTCCCTGTCTAAATTTTCAGGTGGACACTTCATCCATCATTTGCAACTTTCTGGTTTTGATGATAGGTGGAGTGTCCACCCAAAACGTCAGACAAAGAAAACTTCTACACAGTTCATATCTAAAAGATTTAGACTAAATAAACATATCCAAATAAAAAAAATATCAAAATCAAATTTAAAAATAAATTGTTACATAAACTTAATAGATGAAAATTAGTGGTTCTAGTAAAAATTGGTAAAATATATTATTAACCCTATGATATTATATGTAGTGAAAGCCCTTAAAAAGTTTGGCCTTCTCCATAGTAACATATCAAAGTCACAGAAAACTCAACTTAGGAGGGCGGGTTGGTTAAATTACCTACATTTAAATAATAAATAAATTTTCACTTTTAAATTTTCTAAAAATAATCATATTATTTTAAATTATCTTTTTCATTTCTCTATATTTAGATTTCAAATCTAAAACTCGGCATATAAAACCTATGTTGATCAAGAGTTTATTGCGTTATAAGAATTATAACTTTTTATTTGATTTTTACTAATTTTTGTATATATTTTTAGTAAAAATTTTATTAAAAAATATATAATTTGATATTTTTGATACTTTTTTTAGCTTTGGATTTATGATTTTTTGGATTTTTTAATAAATTTTGTAAATAAATTATTAAATTTAGAATACAATTATTAGAATAATTGTAAATTTCTATATATAAAAAAATTAACGTTAAAAAAATTCATATCACTTCAATAATTCAAAATCTATAAATATATGTAATTTATTATTATATATTATATATTTATTAATAATCGTTTAGCAAAGATCACAATAAGTTTTCTCGTTAAAAAAAAATTAAAATGAGTTTGATATTAATAAGTTTAATTTCAAAATTACAGGTCCATCAGGTTTTACAGGTTTGATAACTTCTTCACTCGTTTTCACAGTTTGAACGAAACTTGTTGAAGATTTAAAAGAATTTTTGAGAAGGTTCAGATAGGGAAGTTGCATTGTGATGGGCAGGGTTAGAATTTGGATTTGTCCTTACTCATTATACAATTTTTTTTTTTATGTTTTAGGTTTTTATGCTATTTTTCGAGAAATATTATGTTTAAAATTTTGCCTTTTAAAGGTGAAGTTTTGAAAATAAATTAACCCTTAACTAATAAAGGTTTCATTAGAAACACATATCTATCATAAGAAGAGAAAAAACAAAATGACCCTAACACATAAATAACTTAATGAATTCTCAAATTTGGTTTGAAATTATATGGAACACTCACAATAAAATCTCCATAACTCTGAAATCAAATGTCCTTGACTCAAACATGCCATAACATGATATTACTAAGGAGATTTTATGGGACATATAAGATGACCAACAAAGTAAAACTATGAGATGGACTATCTCTGCATCCTCTCCATGATCATAATCACATGGAATCAATGTGAGGGTCCACCGTGGAGAGTTTGTAGTCAAGTAAGTATAATGTATAAAAAGTGTTTTAGTATTTCATAAGCTTCATGAGCCATATCTTTCAAATCTTTTAAGTGATATGTTGAAACACTTGATATATGGTGTAGATTGTAGTTGAAGCGACACTTCCACTGTTCCATAAGTGATATTGTGACATAGGATAACTTTCATAAGTGAGTGTTGAGTCAGTGACACTGTGATAGACCTCTGGCCCAAACAATTCAATAAAGGTGGGTGGCCAATACACTCAGGGAGAGAAAGTGGGAACAAGAAAGATTGTGGTCCAAAATTGTTGTGACAAGGAAGAGATTTTGTTCCTTTAGGTATGTAAGTTCGATGATGCACTAACGCACACATGGATTGATTGTTTGATTCATTCAAGTAAGAATTTTAATGATGTTTGCATAAGAGATAGATACATATTCATTGGATTTCAAGGAAACTATTTGGACTTGGATTCTAATCCAACTTACCCTTATCAAATGAACGAATTGTGAGTTATTGAATGACATTCCTACTAAGAAGTGCATAATATATATATGTTTTCTGTCCCTTGTACCTTCTAGGTGACACTTATGGGAATTCAATCATATTAAGATTGAGCATCTGAAGAGATCTCATCATGAACAAAACATTTCAAACCAAGCCAAATTTGTTGTGTTGTGGGAATATATTTATATATTATATAATATTATATATATATATTTATATATATATATATTATATTATATATATTAATATATATATATTGTGTGTGTGTGTGTGTGAATGACATTATTTGATATAAAGTCTATATTAGACTAGATGCTTATTGATCACTTAGTTTTGTAGACATATATTTAAGGAGAGTAGGTGATAACCTTTGTTGAATGGTATCAAAATCCATTTTCCTAGTTGTGTGTCCTTAGGATTTAGGTTCTTTTGTGCAAGTCGTAAGTATCTCAATTCCTACTTTAATAAAAATGTGTTTCACTTTCTATGTGTGTGCATATTCGAATTCACTTGAGATCTCTCTTCAATTGGCATGGTCCACTCACATGCACCTCAAGCTCATCAACAAGAAAGCAAATCAATGAATGGTGAAAAGGGGCCTAAGTAGATTTACCGATGAAAAATTGAAATCTTGCAATATTAATGGCACAAAAGAAAATAGAGAAAGCCTAAGAATAAAAATCCCAAAATTGTTATCTATAAGTTTATAGTTTCTATTTGTAATAATTCCTAAACTATAAAAGAGCCAAATAAAGGCCATTTCTAGAAGGTTTTGTCAAAAAAAGGTTTCCAAGGTAAAATATCTACATTATCATGTTTAAAATTGAGTTCTTCAACACCATTTCTACATTTATTAATTCTAATAAATTAATAAATAGTTTTCAGTGATGTTTTAGGCTCGTTTCATTCATGGTATCGTACAATTAATAAATTAAGTTTTGTTTTATTTGAACCCACTTAACGTATTAAAAGTTTGTGTTTAAGTAACACACCTTGTTGGTGATGGATAGAGTAAAACATAAACCACTGTAATAGTTAAATATACACACACTCCTTACAAATTTTCAAAAGAATTGTGTTTATAAATTGGAATTGTTGATAAAAATAATTAGTTTTATGGTATGTCCTAAAATTACTTTTGTTTGGCTAAGAGTTTGATTTCATGGAATGTAAGGAAATAGGTTAATAGGCCAAGACTAAGAGATATTTGGTAAGAGTGAAGGCCAAACTTGGACTACTAGTAGGGTAATTCTAGGGAGTGTTTTTTCTTGAATAACCATGACGAGTCAACCTACATTATGGATAGCTGCCAGTAAAACCATGATGATTCAACCTACATTATGGATAGTTGCCAGTGATGATTGTCCACAATGTGAATTTCACCACTGAATTATAATATTTTTTCACAATATGTTAGAAAAATGAAAAAATAGAAAAAAATTATTAAAATATTATAGAAAGCAATTCACTAAATATATTTAAGTATATTTTTAACCTAAACATCATTAAAAAAACATTATTTTTTTTAAAAGATTACATTTATCAATTTTAATTATTTTAAGGTTGGGAAATTTTTTAACATACTTAATTGATTATATATTAAAAAAATTATTAATCACACAAATTTACAATTTCTTTACAAAATACAATATTTAATTACAATTAAAAAAAACTAAGAAATACTAAAATACTTAATAGTAACCGAGCTCTAAAATACTCAATAATAACGAATCTCTAAATCCCGGGTGGTCATTAATAATATCTTCGAGCAAGTCTTGTGGAAACCACAATCATGGAACTTAGGGTGCACACGAATTTTAATTTGAGCCGACCATTTACGTAAAATAAAGTTGAAGAAACTGCACTCTAATTCTATCGGTTCTTCTTAATCATCCTCCAAAAGCACCTCGGTTTTTCTAAAGTTTATTTGTGGATAACATCATTATCGATTTATTATAGTGTTCCAAGTTGAAGTGGAAAGATGGCATTCTTTGGATATGATATTAACTATTATTAAACCACTGAAAACGTGCTTAATAATGTGGCGTACAGCAGTTGCGAAGAGATTTTGGTTTTATAGCTATAAATCTTTGAAGAATGATTAATACTGTTGATTTCTATTATGTTGGATGGTGTATAGGGCATTGTTAAAATATTGATGTTAACATGTGGATTTTCTTTTGCATTAAGTGGATAATTGAGTTATATTGGAGGCATGTGTGTTTTCTATTAACATTAAAAAATATAGAAAATGGGGCATGTGCAAGAAAACAGGGGACATTGTTCTTTGTCGTTGTTTTCCTTGGAAGACGCAGCGACAAAATTTACCTTAATAATACTAAAAAGATGTATGTATACCCACCATGGGGATTTTTTGCGAATGCGAAGCAAGTGCTTTGTCCATACTTTCGGACAATAATATCCTTGCACCCAACAAACAAAAAAAACTACGTCAATAAATTGTGCAAAGATTTGTTTGTGTAGAGCTTTCACTATGCAGAAAGTTATGCACACGCAAAGCTTTGCACAAAAGAGTAAATGAAATTACCAACCTCGAAAGCAATGAAACCTGTGTGCAAAGTCTAACCTCTCCATAATGTCTAAAACATGATTAATTAATTATATTATCATTAATTAATTGCTATAATATACTAAATTATTTATGGCCCACCGTTATTTATTAATTCATATAGGTGTAGAATATACTCAAGTGGATGCACAAAATGAGAAGAATATCTCTCTTATGCACGAGAGAATTAACATTACTGTGGTAGTATATTATATTGCTAACATTATTTCTTTTTCTTTGTAAAGACAATGTTTTATTGTGTTGAGCATTGGTGTTAGAATTGAATCTTTGTGCACGACGCGGTGTATGTGGAAATTAATGTTAAACTATTAATATCAATATGTTCTTATTATTATGTTTCATTGTGTGGAGCTTTTATTGTATCCAACATGTAGTATGTTTGTCGATTTCCCAAACAAATCTAATATTTTTACACATTTCCTGGTCATATGTTTATGGATGATGGTGTAAGTGTAGGAGAGTGGGGAATATTATTATGTTTCACTGTGCGGAGATTTTGTTGTGCTGAGTATGAAGTATGTGCATGAGAAAAATTGTGTAGGATGCGGTATTTTTATATTGAAAGTATATGTGTTTTCTATTGGTGACAAAAACAATTATAACACGAGTTATATGTGGTAGAATGAAACGTTTTGTGAGTGCTCTAACTATGTTATTTCCCTGAAAAAGGTATGTGGGGTACATTTCATTGCACAGAACTTTGACTGTGAGAAATGATTAATATTGTTAATTTCCATTGTTTGGGATGGTGCATAGGGCATTATTTAACTATTGATATTAATCTGTGAGAGGAAAGGGGGGATGCTACACAAGTCATTGAGCGAAGATATTTTTACAAATTTCTAGATTGTATATCGCATAAATGTTTTTGGAGGACTAGGTATATCATTGTTCAGAGCTTTTATCATACAGAGTATGAGGTATGCGTGGGAGAGTAGTTGCGTAGAGATTTTAATTTGATAGCTATGAATATTTGTGGAATGATCAATACTGGTGATGTCCATTGTGCAAGGTGGTGCATAGGGCATTATTAAACTATTGATGACAATATGTGAGATTTTGTTTATGCAGAGTGGATAACTGGGTTATATTTGAGGCATGTGTGTTTTATATTAACGATAAAAAATATAGAAAATAAGGCATGTGTAGGAGAGGGGTTTTCACAAGTGATGTAATAGTTTGTTATTTATCTAGGAATTCCAATTAGAATTGAATCTTTGTGCACAACGGAGTTTTTGTGGAGATTTTATCAGGACGAGGTATTTTTAGGAGAACATTCTGACAATTTATTATTGCTCTGAGCATCGTTGTTAGAATTGAATATTTTCTTATGACATGGTTTGTGTAGGTGATTTCATTGTGCGAATATTTTATTAGGATGGGGTATTTCAGTGGAATGAGGAGTGCATGTGGAAATCCTTTCATATCCTTAGTATTTGAGGAAAGATGACCAATACATCGTCGGTTGCTTCCCTCAGAACGAACACCGCCTAGTGCTTGCCTTACCTTATGAGCTTGCTTGAAAACGACGCTACATCGTGGTGGATCTTGCCGGAGAGCGAACCATGTGACGTGTACGGCAGGGGGTACCTTTACCCACCTGACTTACCCTCCTTCCTAGCGTCATCTCTACCTTCAAGCAACTCTAGCATCATCAAGATAGAAATACATCTAAATATTGGCATTCTCACAACGCTAGCTACATCAATACGAAGCCATCCATACCGCCGTATAGAGATTGAAATTATCACAACAGATACGGCATTGATTCGAACAAACCAAGCTACTGGAAGCATGGATTCAAGAAACGAGTATCCCCACCCCGGTGGCATAGGGGATGGGGTGCCCCATCTCTATCTATCTTTATATTCCTTCAACCTTCTCTTTCCCAACGAGCTTGCTCTTGGATTTCCCTCAATCGATGGTTCAATAAATGGATGGCTTTTAAGGGTGCGACAGCAGCTCGACCAAAGCTAGTTACTTATTTGAGAGGGGCACCCAATAAGTAATTTGAAACTGGAGAAGAATATCGTATACAAAGAGATATCTCATTATATATGTCATTATGCATGAATGAAATGACGTAGATAATAGTTTCCTTGATGCTTATTGGGTGGTGGCTTATGGTCGAGCATGCTTACGCATCCTCTAATTCAATGAATATTCGCTAGCGGAGGTATGATGATTCTGCTATGCGGAGATATGATGATTCTGCTATTCATCATCATTCAATGAAGTCAACTTAGTGTCTGGGCCCAGGTATTCTATCATTTATTGATCAATCTCGTTTTTCTGGTGGATAACATGGCTCGATCAATATGTGCTCGTAAGCAAACAACAAGGGTCAGCGAGCAAGCAAAAAATCAAATTGATTAAGGTATTCGATTGTAATGCTTACTTCGGCTTGGTTGTTGTCCCTTCCGCTCTCTCTCGCCTACGGGTGTCCTTTACCGGTCAGTGAAAGGTTCAGGAGTGTCCTTGATCACTAAATGGGTTAAAGGCTGGCTGGGGTCTGCCGGGGGAGGGCAGGTACTGAATGCTTTATGTGTCCCCTCCCACCAAGAGTTCTATGTGCGGGTTCTATTAGTAATCACAGATGCATTAACTGATCCCTCGTCTGAAGGGTCTATAAGCGTAGGGTAGCTGATGCATTCAATAGGTGTCTGTCCCTTCCGGTGTGTGTACCTTCCCAGTGGTGTATATAATTCCCCTCTCTGTTCATGGGTAGATGATGAAATAGGGTATCGTATGAGGGTAGCTAAGGGGAAGGTGTAGTTAATAGGTCTCTCTGGTCTGAGGGTAGCTGTAAGGTACTGTTAACAGGTCCTTCTATTAGGTGTGTGTTCCTCCCTCCCTGAATATAGTCTCAATGATGGAGTGGATAGGGGTCTGTCTGTGGTGTCTGATCCCCCTAAGGATGCATTGCTAGGGGTATATTCCACTGATGGAGTGGATAGGGGCAGTGGATCACAGGCACCTCGCATTGCTCGGTCTAGTAGATCTTTCACTGGTCCCTCCTTCCTGAGGCTTTTGGAGTTCGGGGCGATAGCTATCCGAGGGCTCTGCCGCCTGCCCTGCCCTTGTTCCGGTAAGTATAAGTGTATGTGCCCTTCCCTTATTCCTGGTATGTGCCTGCCCTTTGTTCTCGGTATCAATATAAGTATAAGTATAATGTATTATTAGTATTACGTTTCATTGTGTAAACCTTTGAATGTATGGAAGATGGGGAATTTTTGTCAATTTCCAAAACAATTCTAATAATTTTACACATTTCTTGATCTTATATCGAATAAAATTTTACAGAGGACATGTATGTAAAGGAGAGTAGGGAATATTCTAAGGTTTTATTGTGGAGAGATTTTATTGTGTGGAGTACGAAGTATGGGCAAGGGAGTAATTGCAGAGACCTTTAATTTTAGAACTATGAATCTTTGCATATGCTGAGGTATTTATGAAATAACATAATGATTAAAATTGTTAATTTTCTTTTTTCTTGGTGGTGCATATGGAAATTATTGTTAAAATATTAATGTTCATATGTGAGATTTTGTGAAGAATGGATTTACTGTGAAATGCATCATATGTGAATTTGTGTTATATTGGAAGCATATGTGTTTTCTATTAGCGATAGAAAAAGAAACGAAGTTATGTGCCATAGAAGGTGGGTAGGAGGGGGTGTG